>JAOYMR010026733.1:0-17921 GCA_025802075.1 Tenebrosternarchus preto | reverse complement strand
GCTAAGTGATTTTTATCAAGGTTTTAGTGTTGTATTGCTAAATGTAAACTTTTAATTTGTGGAATATTAAAGGTCTTCTCCATCTCAAATTGGTAAATCAGGCATTGAATAAAATTGGATGAATGCTTTGCACCAGAACACGTCTCTGCTCCTTCCCTTGTTTAACCTGTGTGCTTGAGGGGGTTTTCCCCTTTCTTTTTATACAGTATTCAGTTAACTAATTCTGTGGGTGAAATTCCCACAGTGGCGTAGTCGGGATTTCTATTTGCATCAGTGATATTGTGATTGTGTACTTGGTCACATATTCAGGTTTTATCTGTAAATCCATGACTTTTCTGTATGATTACATTAGTTTATCTTATTAGATTAGATTCAGCTTTGTCATTGTGCATGTACAGAGCCAATGAAATGCAGTTACCATCTAACCAGAAGTGCAATATAGAGTATTATTTACATAAAGTGCCAAAGCAGCCATGGATGATGGTGCAGTAGTAACATATACATGCACATATTTGAGAAGGTTGTTGGAGAAAAACCGTGAGTATATGCTAGGAGCAGAAATCAGATGAAGGTTTGAACTATAGAGCATTGCAAGTACACAGTATATACAGAGCAGAAAAATAATCTGTAGTGGAGTATATAACAGCTATCTCCCTTCAGATGTGCCTCTCTCATTGTGTATTATAGTTATGTCGTCATAACTATAATACAGCAATTAAATTCCTTTTTACTAGAATACTGATGTGCAAATCACCACATGCGTCATGTAATATGTAGATTTATGTTGAGATTTCACAGAAATCTTTACATTTTATGGCATTTAGTTAACGCTTTTATCCAAAGTGACTTGATACCTTGAGGGTTAATGATGTTGCTCATGGGCCCAACAGTGGCAACTTGGGGCTTGAACCAGCAAACTTCTGATTACTAGTCCTTAACCACTACACTGCCCAACCATGATGCAAACATCTTTATTTTGTGAGTCAGGGTGCTTTTGGAACATCCAGCCCAGATCCTCTTCATACACAACATATTTGTGCTCTAAGATACAGAGCACCGAGAACAGCTGCTATAAGACACCTTTTTTGATGTTTTTAGTTTTTTCTCCTTGTCTTCATTTATTCATATAATCTAATAATATAATCTAGGTTGTGTGCACAGTAAAAATGAGTCCAATTATTATCACTCAGTAACAAACGGGTTTTAATTATATTTTAATACTTTCAGATTATCCCAGTGTGAGGGAATTAACTCGTATTCCTGATAACTTTTAATCCTATCAACCTGCAGCTGATGCAGAATGTAAACGCTGAGTCCGTCCTCCCAGCCAGGACTTCATGCAGATTCTTATGCTGATTTCTCAACAAAAATGCAGCAACAGTGTTTGTGCAGTGGGCACCTCCCTACTGTCCATGTTTCTTTTGTTCTACTCAAAATTGCAAAATCCCAGGTTAGATCTGTGGTCACGTCATGAGTACAGTCTTTAAGTGTGGGATGTTTGGGCCAGATCGGCTCTGCTAACTTAGGAGTTAATTTTTTATTTTGTTTTATTCAAGAATTTCCCCCTGGGATCAATAAAGTATCTATCTATTTTTTGTTCTCCATCCCTGAACAGCCTTATTTCTTTCAAGCTCAGATCCTCTACAAGAGTCCTGGGAGCTTGAGGTTCCTGTAGTATCTTACCTGCTCCAGGACTGTACTCTTCTACATAGTGATCTTGGATGTTGTTCATTGAATCTGCTGAAGCCACTCTCCCAGTTTGATGGTCAGCTAAACCAAGACTACAAAGATAAAAACAAATGTTTCAATGTACTTTCTATGCACCTGCAATTACAAGGTAACATATGGCTATTTAAGTACTCATTCCACCAAATAAAAACACAGGTATATTAATAATATGAATAAGGGAAGGGGTTGGGGGGATAATATATGCACTTCAATTGTTAATAAAAATATAACAGTACTGCTTGTAAATAGATATTATACTTCACTATGCTAATAACTGGCAGCAGGAGGAAAGAGAGACGTGAGTATAGGAGTGTCTTTATTCATCATGGCAGAACAAAAAACGGAGCATAGCGGTGAGCTAAAACACTGAAACAAACAGTGCTGGCAGCAGAACTCAGTGTACATAACAGGGTGTCTGTGTGAACGCAGCACAGTAACACTCAGCGTACGTAACAGGGTGTCTGTGTGAACGCAGCACAGTAACACTCAGCGTACGTAACAGGGTGTCTGTGTGAACGCAGTACAGTAACACTCAGCATGTCTAAGGAGCAATGCACAGCAATGAATAAGTGTTCCTGTGGTCTTAAATACAACAGAAACTAAACAGGAAAACAAGGCACAGGTGTATGTGGTCAGTAATCAGGTGATTGGGAGTGTGTTAGGTGTGGCATGTGTGTGCGCGTGCGCTGTGTGTATGTGAGAGAGAGACAATGGCCACGTCCATCAGGTGGGACGCTCTGTGACAACCTATTGAATATTACATTATATGTAATTCTGGATGTTTTTGACTTAACCACTGTGGTGGGGAAAGTTAACAGCTTTTAACATACTTTTCAGCTCTGATCAAATCATGGATGCTTATTTAGTGCAGTATCAAAAAATAGAAACCAGATAGCTAATAAAAACAAGCAAAACCCACAGCAGCAGTGATTTCATGAATTTTCCAGTGATAAAACTGATAACTTTAGACAGGAAATTTAGGTGTCAGGATCCATACTATATCATAGCCCTGATAAGGTATGAATCCTGTATAAACACTCAGACTAAGGCTGCTCCATGGTTGTACTATTTGAGCTTGGTGAAGCTTTTGACATATTGGGTCACAATATTGTGTTAATACAGCTAGGCATAGTCGTAGTTAGCATCTTATCTAAAGTGATAGTTGCACTTCAGTAATAAAATGAAATTATGAAAGCTAAGGAACTGTGGTATGAATGACCTGAACAGCTGGTTAGGATCCATGTACGGGTTTACAAGCAATGGGGAAAAGGCAAAAATCATAGTTAAAAAACTCAGCAGGAGTCAAACAAGAGAAAACCAGAGTATCAGTAATATACCAATGTGCTCAGTATGCAGATACTGGTGACAACAGAAGAAGACATAAACAAGGAGGCTGCTGGGAGTAACTGGGAGTGGATGAGTATGATTAGTGACCATAGTAACAGTCAGTGCTCAGGGGATGAGGACCTCTTGTGGCTGAAAGGGTTCAGCTGCTTCTAGGGCAGTCGGCAACTTTGCCACAAGAACCATGGAGCATGTCTTGGAGGACCACTAGTTACTAGATTAACAGTATAAATCTACAACTGATTAACCAATAACTGATTACTACGTTAACAGTATAAACCTTTAACTGATTAACCTATAACTGATGACTAGATTAACAGTATAAACCTATAACTGATTAACCTATAACTGATTACTAGATTAACAGTATAAACCTATAACTGATTACTAGATTAACAGTATAAACCTATAACTGATTACTAGATTAACAGTATAACCTTGAGAGGGAGGAAGATCAGTGTTGAAATCAACAGTGATGTGTGACAAAGGGCTGTTGTGTAGCAGTTAATAGGCAATTGTCCAGGGACCTTTTGCTGAATACCAGGATGGCTGGAAATGAGAGAGATGTGGATCCATCAAATGAAGTTAGAACATACACTGCTAGGGGCATCTCTCTATCATGTTTCAGAAAGTTAGAACATACACTGCTAGGGGCATCTCTCTATCATGTTTCAGAAAGTGGGCAGACTGGAGTTGGTGGATCAGTGACTTATGCTTTTCTAAAAGTGTACGACCCATAAAACTGGGGTCTTGAAGCAGGGATTAAGGGAGCTGTTGAATTTGCTGTGCTTTTTTAACCAGACCGACTGGCTAAGAAGTTAAAAGCAAAAATCTCACCATGCCTCAGCTTAATATGCTTAGACATTTTAATGTATTCCATAGTGAGTTTATGGAAGTAAAATGGGAATGATGTTTCTAGCCCTGTTCTTGGGACAGTACTGTTATCGGTACCATTTTCAGAGGTGTCCAACTCAACGACAAATTTACGAGAGGTATTTGACAGAATAGGAGTCACTCCTTCAGCTGTGAGAACACTGCCAAGACAGCTGCATCCAATTTCAAACTGCTTCCCTTGATTCGATGGTGAGGGGTACAGCTAGCACGCTAAATCTGAGATAAAAACTGGCAAAAGCTAATAATATTTATAAATAATTCATTGTGAGGCTGAGGTCAGTCCATCACTGCCTTGATTCAGCCGTTGTTCATTTGTACCCTTTGCTTGCTGAAAATGCAGCCAATAAATCAATAAAAAAATCAGCAACTAAACAGCACAGCTCAACTGGCAGTTTGTGCATTGGAGCACTTTGCGTGCATGATTGATTCAGAGTCTATGTGATTGTTCTGACATAGACTCTGAATAAATAAGAATGTTATCTATCTAGACCAAAAATCACTTGTTGAGCATATTGTAAAATACTCCATTAGCAGATACTGAGGGGCCTTCAGTGAAAACTTAGTTACAACATAACTAAGTACTCATAATGTCCAGACGAGGTCTTCCATGCACCACCCTCATGAATACACACCAGGTTGTATGCAAACCCAATTTAGTGAAGATCACAGTCTGATGCATATGTTCTATGGCTGCTGAGACCAGTGGCAGAGGGTAACAGAATTTACTGTGATGGTGTTAAGGCATTGATAATCTATACAGGAGTGGAAACAACCTTCCTTTGAAAAAGAAATCAGCAGCAGTGGAAAATTCGAATAGAAGTATGTACCTCAGTGATAGAGCCTCTTGGATGTGTTCTTTCATAGCTAGAGTTTCTAGAATAAACAGGGGATACACCTTATTTCTAGGAGGTGTAGTGCTAGGTAAGAGGCAGCACAGGAAGGTGAAATGAGAGACTAGCTGTTTGGCTAGTTTGGCTAGTTATCTATGAATAACAATAAATAGACAGATCCAGTTGCAGAGTAGCTCATATTTTAATACCGGCAGAACGCAGTCGTAGCGACGAAACACATACACAAACGCAATGGAGGGCAAGGCCCGAGGAGGGCCTGAACAGTGTACACTGGATGACCCTCAATATCCAGAGGTGCTGGTGGCTCCACCGGAATGGCCTCTGCAGACATGGGGCTGTAGTGAGCCGGCTTAAGGAGGAGTACATGAAAGGTGGAATGAATGCGATAGTGGGAAGGAAGTTGGAGCTGGTAGGACACAGCGTCTACCCTCTTGAGCACTTTGAATGGCCCCAATACTTGGGACCAAATTTTCTACAAGGGAGATGTAGGTTCATGTGGTGAGTCGACATCCAAACCCTCTGACCAGGATGGTAAACTAGAAAAGGCAAATGTCGGCGTCTGCAAAACACCGCTGAGAGTTGATGGCTCACTGCAGGTGAACATGGGCTGTCTCCCAAGTCTGCAAGCTCTGGCTGAACCATTCATCTAGGGCTGGCATGTCTGTGGGGGAGTCGTCCAACGGAAAGAAAGCAGGTTGATACCCATACACACAATGGAATGGAGTGAGTTTGGTTGATGAATGTACCAGCAAGTTACAGGCGTACTCCACCCAAGGTAAGTACTTGTGCCCATCCTTTTGTGTCATGCAGTATTGCCTAAGGAACAGACCTACCTCCTGGTTGACCCTTTCTGCCTCTCCATTGGTCTGGGGGTGGTACCCGGAAGATAAGCTGACAGCAATGCCAAGTCTACTGCAAAACATCCACCATACCTAGGAGGTGAATTGGGACCCTCTGTCCGACACAATCTCCTCTGGCATCCCATTGATGTGGAACACATAGGAGAAGATTGGTTGAGCAGTCTCCAGAGCGGTGGGTAGACTAGGAAAGGGAAGGAGATGGCACATCATGGAAAATCGGTCCACACCGACCATAATGACAGTGTAGCCCCCTGAAACTGGTAAGTCGGTTGTGAAGTATATAGACAGATGGGTCCAAGGATGATGTCTGAACATCGTGTCCACTGGGCAGTCGGAAGGACCCTGCCCCGACTTCAGTGCCTCCTCCAGCTCATCTTGGAGATCCTATCAAATGGGTGTGAGGAAGCAGGCGTAGGGCAGCATGTTCTCCGGTTCTTCAGGACCACACCCCTTGTCTTGCGAGACAGAGCATCAGCCTTTTGGTTGTGGGAGCCCGGTCTGTAGGAGACAGAGAAACAGAACCTGGAAAAGAAGAGAGCTCACCTGGTTTCCCAGGGGTTAAGTCTCTTAGCAGCTTTGAGGTACTCCAAGTTCTTGTGGTCAGTAAAGACCACAAATAGATGTTTCGCTCCCTCAAGCCAATGTCTCCATTGTTCCAGCGCTAGCTTAATGGCAAGTAGGTCTTTATTACCCATGTCATAATTTCATTCAGCAGCTTGTAATTTCTTGGAATTGAAAGCACAGGGTTGGAGCTCAGGGGGTTTCCCCTGTCTCTGGGAAAGGACAGCTCCCACACCCGTCTCCGAAGCATCAACTTCCACCACGAAAGGTAACTGAGGGTCTGGTTGGCGTAGGACAGGTGCTGAAGTAAACGCCCTCTTAAGGGTCCGGAAGGCCTGGTCGACTTTTGCTGTCCATTCAAAATGTCTCTTCCCAGAACTCTTGAGGAGGTCGGTCAAGGGAGAGGCAATGGTCCTAAAGCCCCGAATAAACCTACGGTAGAAGTTGGAAAAGCCCAAGAACCTCCAAAGATCCTTTAGGGTTTACAGAACAGGCCAATTAACCACTGCAGAGATTTTGTCAGCATCCATAGACATACGTCCTGGGGACAACGTACAGCCCAGAAAAGAGACGTCAGACTTGTGGAATTCACACTTCTCTACCTTATCATACAAGTGGTGCTGGTGTAGACGAGACAGAACTGCAGAGACATGCTGCACATGCTCTGCCAAGGAGGGAGAGAATACTAGGATGTCGTCAATGTAAACGAGTACGAATTTGTCAATCATGTCACGGAACACTTCATTCATGAAGGCCGGAAACACAGAAGGACTGTTGGCCAAACCATACGGCATCACCAGGTACTCATAGTGTCCTCTAGATGTTTGGAACGCTGTCTTCCATTCGTCTCCTTCTCTGATCCTCACCAAGTTGTAAGCACTTCTCAGGTCAAGTTTAGTGAATATCTGAGCCTCTCTCAATCGTTCCTGCGAAGCAATTATTAGAGGGAAAGGGTAGGCATACTTGATGGTAACTTTGTTTAGCGCTCTATAATCGATACATCCTCGAGTCCACCTCCCTTCTTTTCGATGAAGAAGAAGCCAGCAGCTAGAGGTGACGTGGAAGGGTGTACAAAACCCTTTTGGAGGGCCTCTTCAACGTAGGATTCTATGGTGGCATCCTCTGGCTGGAAGAGGGGGTAAGGCTTCGTTCTCTTGGGGAGAGGAGCCCCAGGGAGAAGGTCTATGGCACAGTCCCAGGGTTGATGTGGCAGCAAGAGGCTGGCACTCTCCTTATTGAAGACTGAGTAAGCCTGGTAGAGAAGAGGAATTCTGGCCAAGTCAGGGGATTCTGGGTTCTCCATGGAGGAAGATCATAAGGGAATGTGCATACAGTGGGCTAGACAGAAGGAACTCCACCCCACCATATCTCTCTTCTACCAAGAAATGAGGGGGTCATGGGTGGAGAGCCAAGGGAAACCTAGAATTATCTGGTCACAGGGAATGGGCAAAAGTAGGAAAGGCAACTCCTCAGCATGAAACAACCCTACCCTCAGATAGACAGGAACGGTTTGGTATCTGATCAACCCTTCCCCTGTGGGTTGCCCATTAAGTGAATTGACCTGCAAAGGTGGTTTGACTGGGATGGTAGGGATGCTTAGTTGCCGGGCTAGGCTGTTGTCTAAGAAATTCCCCGCAGCCCCCGAATCCAGGCGTGCAGAGAGGGGCATGATACTACCCCCCCATGATAGTTCTACTGGCAAGTTTAATTGATTCTTAACTGACGAGAAAAGAGAGGAGGTTCTTACTCATGTAGTAGTAGATGTCCCCTTGTCTGGGCGTCTGGGTTGGGTTGGGCAGTGTACGCGGAAGTGGCCCTGCTCTCCACAGTACAGGCATAACCCCTCATAACCCCAATGGGCTCTCTCTCAAGTCACAAAATTGGGCCTCCAATGACAGGGAGGGAACTTGGCTCTCCTGCAGGGCTGTTCCCTACTCGCCTGCCTCCCAGGTTAGAAGTGATAAAACAAACTGTATCTTCTTTACCTCTGTTGAGAACTGAGCAGGGTGGTAAGCGAAATACAACAAACACTGCATCAGCAAATTTTTACAGCATTCGGGAGAGCCGTCATACCTCTCAGGAACAGCAACAGGTACACAAACCGGTGAGGAATGGGTAGACGAGGCAGCAGTATCGGGTGAAGGACCGGGTGAAACTTCAGTTAGCTTCCGTATTTTTTCCTGGAGCTCGGTGAGAGTAGCTTCTTGCTGAGCCAAGCGATCTTGCATTTCTGCTGGATCCATGTATGGCGAAGTATTTTGTAATGTTTCTAAAAGAAGAAGACGTAGACAGATCCAGTTGCAGAGTAGCTCATATTTTAATACCGGCAGAACGCAGCCGTAGCGACGAAACACATACACAAACGCAACGGAGAGCAAGGCAAAGGAGTAGTCCAAACAGTCCAGGGTCCAGCCAGGTAAGTAGCATCCGTCATAGGTTGAAGGGCTAAATAGGAGGTGAGGTCTAAGGGAGAAGCAGAGATCAGTACACCAGAGGTTCAGACGAGTAAACGAACGCTTGGTATGCAACATACATTAGCAATACTTTGCAACGAGGAAGTGGTGAGACCAAAACTGAATAGGCCTGGTGGAGGTGTACTAAAAGGACGGACAGGTGTAGGCAACTAAAACTCAGGGGATCTGGAGCGCATGACAGACGTCCTATATTCAAGATGTCAAAAGAGATAATGGAATTAATAATGTGCCTTGAGTGGTCAACCATCATGCGCGTTGATTGTTTATGGTCTGCCAGCAATGATTGGTATTCCCCATTTACAAATCAAAGCCCAGTCAATAGTTTCCTGCTTTTCTTGAAGCACACAGGGTATCATTTGCCCATTTTACATTGGCAGGAATGAACAAGTCTATTCTTAAAAGTAGGAGCTCAGATGCTACTCACCTAATACGTCTTGTTCAGAACCGAGAGATGGGGAATATTGCGGAAATGTACGGATCACCTTCTTTTACATCTCCTGTTCCTTTTCACTGTGGAGAAAATGAGCTCATTTCCATAGCCTCTAGATCTCTGATATGATTACTTGACATGATAGGCTTTTGATTAAGCTCTGTGTGGTAAGGTGAAGGAGGGTATATGATGAGAATGTGCATGTGTAGGAGCAGGTGATAAAGGGAGGGGATATAATGTGGTAAAGAATTACCTTATTAAACTGGGCAGGTTTGGTAGCATGAGAGGCACATGTCACTTTTTAATTATCCGGTCAATATGGTTTTGTATCTTGGCAGTACATTTGTTTTTCTTGGGCAATACATTTGTTTTTGTAACTTTTTTGTTTTCCTTATGCAGCTTTGTCAGAATCTGTTTTTATGACTGCATAGAGTGAGCATTTGTGTTAAATCTTTGTCACGGTGCACCCAGCGCCAGAGACACCCCCTCTCCAAACACACACACAAACACGCCAGGGACACGCCCACTCCAAACATACACACCAGGGACACACCCACTCCAAACACACACAAACATGCTCACTACAAATACACACACCATAGACACACCCACTCCAAACACACACACACACACACTCTCTCTCTCTTAATTGTAAAGCTGTGCTCTTTTATATATGTGTCAGTGGTGGTGTTGCTTACCTGGGTTTTGCCACACCATGAATGATCAAACACCTGGCTATTGGATTGGGGTTCTTGTGGGTTCACTAATGGGGGCTTGGGGGACAGAAGGCCTGATGGCTTTAATATTCCTCATCTCTAGGGCTGGCCTGTGAAAGATTTTAATTCGAATCATCAGCAAGTGGCCTGTCAGTCCACTGAAATTCTTTGAATGGAGCAATCGTTTTTGGTTGTTTTTTTGGTCATGGCGAGTGTGTATGCCTGTATATACGTCTGGCTGTGTTGTGGGTGTGGTGTTGGTGTGGGTGTGATTGGTCTCGTTGTCGTTATACATTTCACCTGTGTCTCGTTGAGTGTATTAAAGCGTGTATGTGTCACTGAGTCTTTGTTGCTGCGTGTATCAACAGTGAGGAAAACACGGACCCAAGGGACCCCCCCCCCTCACATGGTATGATTGACGGACTCCGTAACCAGTATAGAGAGGATCCTCTGAGGGGTATCCCACCTCAGAGGACGTCAACGATGACGGTGCTGCTCCGGTGGGGTTGGGTGGTGTATTTCCTCGGGGGGTGGGACTCCTCCTCTGGGTTTGTTGATGCTGAGGAGGAGTACTGGCTGGACGAGGACCAGGCCTCCTTCCTCAGACGTCGTGTGGCTGCACCCTCGGGGGTCCTTGATCAGTCATGCTGGGGACTGTAAGACCCCTAGGATGGGGGGGGGGCTCACCCCTGGTTTCTGTCGACGGTGAGGAGGGAGTCCAGGATCGCCCTTCCCCACAGGATCTGTAGGCGGAGGAGGCCGACATGGACAGTGAGCCACGCCATGCAGAAGAGAAAGGGATAGAGATGGAGGAGGAAGGGTCTGCTCTGAGACACCTCCTCAGGTCCCGCCCTCGCTGCCCCTCGACAGAGGGAGCTGTGGGGAGGGCAATCATGGAGCCATACGGCGGGTCCAACTACACCGAGTCCAACATGGAGGAGGGGAGAGAAGGGCCAGAGCCTCTTTCCCCCGAGCCGGTGGAAGCCATACGCGGGTGGACTTCGAGGTTTGGAAGGGTCCGGGAAGCTAGGGGACTCACCACCGCAAAAGGGGGGAAACCCCAGGAGAAGGGGTGTACACCTTTCCAAACCATAACAAAACTGCCAGAGATGGGTCCTCAATGAATCAAGGTGTCTGACTTGTACTTGAATTGCTGCTTTGAATAGGTAGTCCTTATGGTGGCAAAATATTTTGTAAAATGAATAACCTGTATAGAAAAGCAGTAATATATGTACATAATATTCTAGCATTAGGCACTGAAAAGCAGTAATATATTAACATGTTTGGTTTGCAGATACTAGGTACTTGAAATACTTCATAACTACTGAGGGGAACAGAAGGAGATAAATAGGATGGTTGCTGGAAGTAACTGGGAGCAGGTGAGTATGATTAGTGATCATGGAAACAATCAGTACTTTGGGACAAAGATCGCTGTTGGCTGAAAGGTCAGACACAACGTTCCCACACTCAGAGACACTCAGAGATACTCTTAATTTTTGTCAATACTGGTTTGGTTAAATAAATATACAGATCCTGTGGTTCATGAGAAGATAGAATTATGCTAAACTGAGATACTCACTCTACCTCATCTCTGGTATGATTACTTTCATAGATTATCCGCATTTTGTTGTCAATAGTTTTGAGAGTTGTTGTCTCAGAGAGCATTTATTCACATGATACCTTCTGGCTTTCCCTTTTACCTAAAATGCCATAGGTAGACCTGCTGGAGTCCCTGCTTGCCCTGTGATTTTTAAATGCATTGTACAGGAACGCCTGCACACTGCATTTATACCTAAACTGCACTACATAATACCAACAGCCAACAAATATCATGGTTTAAAAACACCTCAAATTATAAGGAAGTGGTCTGATACTTTGAGGGAAGAATATTAAATTGTCTGTCAATACCAAAAGATATGATGAGGTCTAAAATATGCTTACAATTATTCTTAAAGCCCCACCATATTCTAAGTGATACCACCACAAGTGATGGAATAATTCATTGAAATTCATAGAATTCATTGAAAGTTTATTTTAAAAGGATCTTGTGGAAAACTCCCTGCTGGAGTCAGCGTTGTGACGTCAGCTGTGATACACCACGCTTTGTGTGACTTTCACCATGCTTTCACGACTTTAACTTTCAGTGTGCTTCGCTAGCAGACACTTGCGGTGTTGCTCTAGCACCTTGTTGAAATGTTATGTTCTTTGTGTGCACGTGTGCGTTGATGATAATAAACCACACACACATATACACACACAAACCAACTGTAATGCCTGGAAATCAATAAATCTCTCAATAAGTTATCACCTGAAGTTGCAGCTGTTCTCTGACCGGAGCACATAGTCAGTGAGGGGGCAACCAGCCATCAACGTACACGTCCGTCACAAGTGGTCCTTCGAGCCGGATAGCTCCGCCCACGGTGCTATGGCGACCCTCCAAGGTGACGACAGAGAGGACAACTTCCAAGCCCGTCCCCAGAGGGTGAGACATCTCCCACGGCATCTTGGGGACTACAAACTTGGTTTCCCAGCCAAACAGCTGCCTCCCTTTGAGCGACACCTCCATCAGGCTACAGAGAGTCAATCAGCTAGCCAGCTAGTGCCTGCCGAATTCATCACGCCTGTTCCAACCCTGCAGAGGACAGATAAAGAGGAGCAATGGCATCGTATTGAAGCTCGCTGCAACGACCTTACCAAACAGTTACAGGAGTTGCAGCTTGTGATGGACAGCGCCAAACGCCTGCCCTATCCACAAAGTGCTCCAGCGTATCAGCCATCCTATCCTCCATCTTACCATCATTATCCTCCACAGTACACTAGCATGCCAAGGCTAACCCTGGACAACCCTGTTGGCAGCCATCGGTCAACACCGGTGCACAGCCCTGCTCGCTACACTACTGCAGCCGGGGAAGAGCCCCTAACAGCAGCCAGTGTCACAGCGTGGTTCCCCGTCACGACAGCCCAGCCTTCTGACTCAGACTGGAGAGCCACGTGCACAAGGCCAAGCCATGCTTACCCAGCCAGTCCACCAGGCCTCGGTACAAGTGCCCATGGATGATGGATGGATCTCCAACCACAAGTCTGCACTTCATACTCCACATTGACAGGATGGACGTCCACCACGGTCTCTGCCAGCACAGCCCGTAAACCATCCACTTCCTGTCCAACCGAGTAATCCTCTTCTTCGGCCTACTCAGTATTCACTTCCTCCATCAATACAATATCAGTCCTACCCTCAGTACCCTGCCTATCCTCCTGAAGTCTACCCACCTGGAGGGTACTACCCTTATTATACATCACTCCCGCCAACTACGCACATGCCTCCGATGCCACCACCAGCACCCTACGGGCAACCTGTCCAACCACGGGGGCCAACAGCTCCAGGCATCTTGGAAATGGCCATTGCCTCTTCCTACGGCATTCCAAAGCCCAAGCTTATCCCGTTCAGCTCTGGCAAGGAGAGTGACTTCATCATGATGAAGAAAAGTCTGGACAGTGTGCTAAGTCCACACAAACACCTAACCGAGGACTACAAGTACCAAGTACTTCTTGACCTTCTCAAACTGCCAAACGCCTATCAGGTGGCCAAGAGGTATGTCAACAATCCAACACCATACAGTAGCGCCATGCATGCCCTCGAACAGCGTTATGGTCAGCCGCGCCAGCTTGTCCAAGGAGAGCTGAAAGCTATCCTGAACTCTCCCCCTATCAAGCCTGGTGACGCACAAGTCTTAGAGGACTTCTCATCTGCTCATCAGCACTTTAGTGGGACTGCTGAGCACTATCAATGGTTCCTCTCGAGCTGAGCTGAGGTGTGGCTCTCACGTAGACACACTGCTAAGCAAGCTACCCGCCACGTACAGAGACCGTTTTGCTGAGCATGGCATATCCAAGGGGATCATCCGCAGTGGCAGTGATCGGACATACACGCTTCCTGATTTCGCAGATTGGCTGGAACGCAAGACTCAAGCCATACAGGTGGCAAGACGTGCTACTGAAGTCTCCAAACCTGAAGTCACGCAGCCCGAGCGCAAGAACAGGACTGCCAAACCTCAACAGTCTAAGTCCGCCACTATCTATATGACTAACCAGCCTGAGAGCTCAGAGCCACCACATAGTTCCGTCACCTCTACAGCCAGTTCCACCCCCGGTCAGGCCTCCAAGAAGCGAGAGCGCTTTAAGCCCTATTGCCCCTACTGCTCAAACCAAGAACACTACCTCAGTGCTTGTACAGGGTTCGCCAAACTCAGTACAACTGAGAAAGGTGCTTGGATCAAGGAGAAGAGTAAATGCTGGCGATGTGGGCGTGGACATAAGCCGGAGAGCTGCACCTTGAAGAACCCTTGCTCCACCTGCAATGAGCAACACCTTCTTGTCCTGCACGAAGTGGCAACCAAAGCCTGCCAGAGCCTCTTCACGGGTACTGCATCCTCCAGCATGGTGTATGTAAGCCAGTCCAGTCACTCCAGGCACATCATGGTAAAAGTTATTCCTATTCAGCTGCACAGCGGAGACAAGACACTGGACACTTACGCCATACTTGATGATGGCTCTGAAAGAACCATTCTTCTTCCTGCCGCTGCCAGGCATCTTGGTCTGCATAGGGAGGATGAAGTTTTGTCACTCCGCACCATCAGACAAGATGTGGTGAAGCTTAGTGGAGCATCAGTGTCATTTGAAGTATGCAATCCCGACAACACTCGGGTGAAATATGCCATCAATCACGCCTTTACTGCAGAAGAGCTCGGTCTCGCAGAGCAATCCTGCCCTGCAGAGAGGCTCAAGAAGATGTTTGACTACCTCCGTGGGGTTCCAGTGCGAGGCTTCAGCGTAGTCCAGCCTTCACTCCTCATCGGTTCCGATCACCCACACCTGATCACTCCTGTACGTCCAGTACTGAGAGGACCTCAAGGCAGTCCAGTCGCTGTGTGTACCCTACTGGGATGGACCATACAGGGACCGACCAACTTCCTACAAACCCCCTCCAAGGAGACGTCATGTCTCCATGCAGCGTTCCAGTCTCCCAATCAAGACCTACTCAGGCATGTTGAGATGCTCTGGCAGGTTGACGCCCTGCCGTTTCGGTCTGAGAAGGAGGCAACACGCTCCAAGCAAGATCAGCTAGCTGTCAACACACTGGACCAGCGAACTGTCCATGTCACAGTAGATGGCATAGCCCGCTACGCCACACCTCTACTCCGCAAGCCAGTAGCTCCCAAACTACACGCAACTCCATTGGCGGTGATGCCTTTGCTACGCGCTACTGAGCGACGCTTAACCGGCAACCCAGATCTGGCTAAGGTCTACAACGAGGAGATCCATAAGCTGGAGAGAGCTGGATACGTTATCAAGATCAGCAGTGACGAAGCAAGTCAGTCAGAGGAATCCTGGTACATTCCGCACCACATTGTTCACCACAATGGGAAGGCCAGAGTGGTGTTCAACTATTCGTTCAAGTACCAGCAGACCGCCCTCAATGACATCCTACTCCCTGGACCCAACCTTGAAGCCTCACTGCTCGGCGTGCTCCTCCGGTTCAGAGAGTACCTAGTGGCCATCAGTGGAGACATCCGAGGGATGTTGGAACAATTTTATATATTGACACATATGTCTGGCCCATAGAAATATTGGTAGTGGTGGAGGTAAATCTCTTTTCAGTCAACACAGAACATACTAAAGAAACAGAATAAGAACAAAAAAATTCACCAATGTTAGTGGTGACGCCTGTAGCTCATTTAGTTTTTGGTTTAATGCCACTCCCAGTTGGCCCCTGGTGATACTAGGAAATTTCTGGATCACTGCATCTTTAATAAATCACAAAGACTTCATTAATTTTTTAATTCTCTTTAACTATAATGACAAACTAGAATGTTGTCATGCAACCAGGATTTCAACTCCCAGGCTTCCACGCAATGATTCTCTAGATCCTCATCTCCCGATTACTGAACACCAGTTACATCTAATCATTGCGAAGTACTGCCAATTCCTTTGTTTCTTGCGTACAGAGTGCTTTTCCATTGTATATTCTGCCTGTTACCAACCTGGTTTTGTTCTCCGATTTTGTCCTTTGCCTGTTCCCTCCTGGTTTGTTTGTCTGTGATTTCTGACCCTGGACAGAATTATTGACTACGGTAGGGATGTTGTTTGGATTTATGTTTGTGCACATTGGGATAACATCAGCACCTTTTTGAAGGTTTCAGTTGCCGGATCTGTTGGCTAAACAGCAAGCTGACCAACAACAGCAAATGGCGGAGCTTACTGGAGTCATGAGGGAGTTTAATACCCAACTGCAAACTCTCCAGGGTACGGTACTGCTCACACAGTCTACCGTTCAGTCAACCCTGCCTGCAACCACGAGTGCCTTGTTTTCAGTGAGTATAGCAGATAAATATGACGGTACTCCAAATAAATGCAAAGGGTATTTGCTACAATGTAATATCTATTTCAGTAACACTTGCCCTGGTCCTGACAGAGCTAAGATTGACTTCCTTACCTCTCGCTTGACTGACAAGTCTTTTAACTGAGCTACAGCTGTGTGGAACAATGTATAGATTATATCTTTTGATTAATTCCGAGTCTAGTTCAAGTTCATATTTGGCCACTCCCGGGAGAGAGAGGGGGGGGGGGGTCTTGTGGTGAGCTATTGGCACATATATGGCAAGGCAATTGCTCTGTGGCTGACTATGCACAAGAATTTTGCATGTTAGCTGCTGGAAGTGAGTCGAACAATGCTGCACTTGTAGCCTCAACACAGAGATCTTGCAAGAGTAGGCATGTAAAGATGAGGGCCTCAGCCTGAAACCACTTATCAGCCTTGCTATTAGACTGGATAATCTCCTACGAGATAGGAGACCCCGTTGCGTCCCGCAAAACCAAATGATATCCTGAGACAACATGGAATACCAGGCTTCAGACAAGCCCATGCAGTGCGATTCTTCATGGCTAGAACCAGAAGAAAACCAGAGGGAAATTCATCCATCATGTCTGGTTCAGGAACTTCACCTATTGATGGAGCCCTTAAGGAGTAGATGGAATCTGTAACTCAACAGGCCAGTGCCTTACACTCAGAACACATCACCATTTTTGTCATTAACTCCTCAGACTTTCCCGTCATCCTAGGCTTGCCTTGGTTATGACGACATGACCCTCACATATCCTGGTCAGAAGAAGAAATAAAGGCCTGGTCACCCTATTGTTTTTGGAACTGCCTAAATCACACTAGCAGGGTGTGTTCCACCACTATAGAAAGCCCTGCTACTGAGGTAAAGTTCCAAATTCCCACTGAGTATCAGGACCTGAAGGCTACATTCAGCTAGGAGGACGTCACACGACTTCCCCCTCATCGCCCTTATGATTGCTCCATCGAACTCCTAGAAGGGGTCACCCTACTCAAGGCATACATCTACCCTCTCACTCAGGTGCAGGAGAAAGCCATGGAGAAGTACATGGAGGAGGCACTTAAACAGGGTTACATCCCCAACCTTTGACATCACCCATAGCCTCTGGCTTCTTCTTTGTCAAGAAAAAAGACAGCAGCTTGCATCCTTATATAGATTATCAATTGTTGATTTAGATCTCCAAGAAATACCCACCCCCTTACCCCTGATCCCTGTGTCATTGGAGCATGTCCAAGAGGCCAAGTATGTTAATAAGTTGGACTTATGCAGTGCCTATAATCTGGTGCATATTAAGGAGGAAGACATATGGAAACAGCATTTTGCACCACTAGGGGGCATTATGAATACCTGGTTATGCCTTATGGCCTCAGTGTAGCCCCCCCTCAGTAAGCAGTCATTAATAATGTTCTGATAGGGTATATTGGATGATGTGTAATAGCCTATATCTACTCTTCTGATTTACTCACCTGGGGCCTCATGTACAAAGACTTTTCTTACTGAAACTTGGCGTACGGACAAATCCAGAAAATGGCGTACGCAAAAAAAAATCCGGATGTATCAAACCGTGCTTACACCGTAATCCACGCATGTTTCTTTTGTACATCCCAATCAACGTGGAATTTAGCGCACATGAGACTCCTCCTGTGACACGCCCCCTATAAATAT
>JAOYMR010026732.1:6479-17944 GCA_025802075.1 Tenebrosternarchus preto | reverse complement strand
GAACGGGTGGGGGGTGGAGAACGGGTGAGAGGGGTCGGGACAGAACGGGTGAGAGGGGGTGGGACAGAACGGGTGATGGGGCGTGGCAGAACGGGTGATGGGGCGTGGCAGAACGGGTGGGGGGCGTGGCAGAACGGTTGGGGGGACAGGGCAGAACAGGTTGGGGGGGGCAGAACAGGTGAGAGGGGGGCAGGGCAGAATGGTTGAGGGGGCGGTCGTTGAGATTGGTGCAGTTGTGCATCATGCGTGGTGGAGAAAGGTGCAGAGGAAGACCAGGGTGGAGGAACGTCAGGGTGAAGTCTGGGGCGCATGGCAGGTGACAGACGAGACCGTGCTGCTCTGTGAGCCAGTGTTAAAGTGCGGTTCCTCTCCACGTGTACAGGACTTGACTGGCAGGAGGGGCTGCATTTTGCATAAGTAAACAAAAAAAAAGTTGCTGATATCACCAGACATCAAGAAGAAGTTGCATGTAAAACATCAGCACCAGCACCATGAATCAAGAAGAACGACGTTTTCAAAAGCCTGTCTACTGCCCCGCCCATCTGAAACGTTCAGTGTAAACAATACACATACATGTCAGAATCCTCCCGGCTCACCACAGACACGCCTCTGCTCTATATGTACCATCTCTTCTCTGCGTTCTGTGTTTGCCCTTTTTATTGTCTGGACCGATCCTCATCAAGGCAGCTAACGAGGTCCTCTGGAGCTCATCTAAAGACGCAATTAAACTGCAGTAATAAATTATGCGTGGACAGAGCAGGACATTAATCTCCGATGGGTGGGACAGCAGGAGTGTCTTGTTCTCAGAGTGTCAACGTCATTACCCTGAATTCCACTGGACTCTCTCCACCGATGAAATGACAGTTCATTCCATAGAGCTTCTCCTGCAGTCTAAAGCACTATAATGCAAATATTAACACTTCACACCCGGGCACTTGCCAAACTGGAATTTATCAACTTAACAGGCTGGAAACTTTAAAGATGTTTTCATAGGATAAAGCATGGTCTAATCTCACTCTGCACAAATCCTTATCTCACAGAATTAAAACAAAAGTCAAAAATAATGTTTGCTTCAAAGTTCTAGGTTGATAAGCAATGTTTAACTTCTCAGATGAAGCAATGGTTCTAAAGTTAAGATACACTTTTCTATTTACTACATTTACTACATTTGATAGTTTACTTTGGTATGTGTTTTTAAACACTTTCATTTACATAATGTGTCATAAGTTCTACACTTAAATTGCACTGAATGGAGCAATTATAGAAATGACTGTCAGGCCTCATCTGTTGTCATCTCCATTACCCCCTCCTCACCTCCATACCTCCTCACCTGCATACCTCCATACCTCCTCACCTCCATACCTCCTCACCTGCATACCTCCTCACCTCCATACCTCCTCACCTCCATACCTCCTCATTCCTCAGCTCCACACCTACTCACCTACTCATCTCCACAGCTCATCCAGTGTCCTTGATAACTTGGACAGTGTGTGTGTGTTTAAGAGACGGTGCCTGTGTAGTGTAATATGTGTGTGCGTGTGTGTTTATGTGTGCGTGTGTAAGAGAGACAGTGCCTGTGTAGTGTGTGTTTGTGTGTAAGAGAGACAGTGCCTGTGGTGTAATGTGTGTGTGTGTGTAAGAAAGACAGTGCCTATGTAGTGTAATGTGTGTGTGTGTGTATGTGTGAATGAGTGAGTGAGTGTGTGTGAGAATGAGTGAGTGAGTGTGTGTGTCTGTGTGTGTGTGTGTGTGTGTGTAAGAGAGACGGTGCCTATGTGTGTGTGTGTGTATGTGAAAGAGACTGTCCATGTGGGGTAATGCACATGTGTGTGTGTGTGTGTGTGTGTGTGTGTGCAGTCAGGCACCCTACTATCCATTTAGCAGCACGCGATGCATCATTACCACACACACTTCCTGCCTCCCGTTACGTCTCCCTCTAATCACTTCTCACTTCCTTTTCCACTCCGCCAGACTTCTGAGTAGCACATAAGACTAATATCCATTAAAACGCAGCGATGCTGCCTCAAACCTGCGTGACCAAAATCCAGAGGGATTCAAACCGAGGGGTGCAACCCCCTAGTGGACCATGAAGGAATTGCAGGGGAGGCTTGGGTGAGAGGTGATGTACAAAATTACAAATTGGTCATGAACCTGTTTTAATTTTTATTATCTGTCATGTTTAGTGATGTTGGTAGATTTTATAGAAATCTAGTGATGTTGGTAGATTTTATAACAGTAAATATTCAAAGTTATGTGAGAAATGTGGTGTCATGTGGAGTCATCTAGCGACTTTCCAAAATGGACAGTTTTCCAAGGCCACGTGCTGAGAGGAAGAAGCAAAGATACAGGAAGTTTTATCATTGTAGGACTGGAATTCTGGGTACTGATGGATCTAGAGATGGGGAGAGACAGGCAGCGGGATCAGGAGCATGTGTTATGTCCATGTGTGCAGAACAGATGTTTATTGCTATTTTATTTTATACTGTTGGCCAGTTAAAACAATAACCAACAAAAGTTCTGGATAAATGTTCTGATTTGTTATGAACATGCTGTTAACTGAAAAAGTTCAGTTCTCAAAAAACGAAAAGGGAAAAAAAAAAAAAAATCAGAATACTCACTCTGGCAGGTGCTGCAGCAAAACGACGAGACGAGGTGAGACATGGCAAGACGTGGTGAGACGAGACGAGATGTGGAGAGACATGGCAAGATGTGGTGAGACGAGACGTGGCAAAGACACGGTAGATATGTGGAAAGAGAAGGCAGGAGGAGAGCTGTGTTGGGACATGGCAAGACATGGTGAGACGAGATGAGATGTGGAGAGACATGGCGAGACGTGGCAGACTTGAGGCTTCTCTGAGGTGGCCAGGAGAAGTCTGAGGCGTGTTCTTGGGCAGCACCAGGGCCGAGGCACTCGCATGCCTGGGGATGCTCACATGATTGTGTTGTGTGATGGCAGGAGTGGCTTCCCCTCTTTATTTAGGAATGTGTCTCCACACTGCTGCCGGTAATGTGACCTCACAGGCAATTTCGCTCTAATGGCCCTCTATGTATGATGCGACAATCGCTGGGCTTGGAAATATGCATCCAATTACTGTCCTCATGCTATTACGAATGCGGTCCATTCATCTTGCCAACCTCGATTATTATGGTGGCTTTATCTATAGACATTTAATCACTGTCTTCATTGCTTCTGAATGCAAGCACAATCACCATAATGGCAGTCCCGACAGTGGTGCTAATGAGAACATATCCTTTTAAAGGCACGATTATAACTCAGATTAAACCTATTATGAGGCATCATTAGCCCCTCAAACAAATAAACCAGCAAAATCTAATGCTAGAATGCATCATGAACCAAGTGCATGGTTATTATGCTGAGAACTTTGAAACTGACAAAACAAGCTTTGTTGCACTGAGACACATGTGGAGCGGTGCACAGGGGCGTGCACGAGACCTGCGGAATACGTGCACTGTGCCATAAGCCATGGCCCTGGAAGCGGTGCACAGGGGCGTGCACGAGACCTGTGGAATACGTGCGCTGTGCCATAAGCCATGGCCCTGGAAGCTTACATTCAATAATATTCCACACGTTCAATATTCCTCCATGTGTTCAGCTAAGTCCCGCCCCCACAGGTCACCTCTAATACCGCCGAGTGGTACTGACCAATTAGAAAGCTCCCTGTTGCGAGTGTTCAGGCTTGGAGCCTCACGCTTCCATTCAATCAACATGAAGTCAGGCTCCAGGGAGGGGCAGCTGGCAGGAGAAACATCCCAGGGCAAGGTGAGCATACTCTGGTCCAGCAGAGGGAGTGCAGGGAGGCTGCACGCTTCCCCCTGGAGGAGCTGGCGGGCGTGTTAGCATCGACCGCGCTTCTCAGGAGACCACTGGCCTCTCGATTCTGCCAGCAACTCTTTCATGGCGCTGCTAAACACGCATTTAGCTCTCCATCAGTCTCCTTGGATACAGATCAATCCTTTGAAATGGAGCAGAATGTTTTTTTTTTTTCTTCTTCATGCAGAAGTATGCCCGATATACTCACACACACACACACACACACACGCTCTCTCTCTTTCTTGTAGTGCAAGCAGATCGGACAGTCCAGTGTGTTGCACTTCCTGACTGAAAGCTGATCCCCAAGTGGTTATTGGCCACAGGCAAAGAGCTGGCAGGTACGATCGATAGAGGAGGATGGAAGGCACACTTTCTTTCGTGCGGATCTGCGTGTGAGCGAGCTCCTTCTGCTCTGCTGGTGTGGAGGTCAGCTCTGACATGCTTAGAAGGTCACAGCATCGAGGAGAGCTGTGAATCACAGTGAAAGGACAGGACGTTTCGGGCCTGACCCAGCTTCAAGTGTGAGTCACGACTACGCCGAACCGAAAAGGCCTGTGTTTTCAACCTCTTTTGTATCCTGGGATCACAGAACGTGTACTTTAGATTACAACAAAACAGACTGGGCTTTACTGAGACTTCCACTGACAGTACTGACAAAAACATCTCCAAGTTTTACTGCTTTTCAAAAATAATTACTGCATTATATTTCATGCAAGGGTGATTTGCTCAGGATCAAACAAATATAATAGGAATTTAATCAGTGATGTAATAAATGTTCAATTTTGTATATCTTATTTGTATATCTGATTTAATGCTTTTTTTGTATATCTGATTTAATGCTTTGTAACTACTTCATGCTACAGTCACTGTTTTTCTTTTGAGCTTTGCAGAAATATGCAAAGTTTTGCAAAAATATGATTAGATAGAATAAACTATGTAGAATGACTTCAGATATGTTTCTGTGTTCTGTTCACATGAACTGATGTGCAATAGTACTGGCCTTTGTTAATATAACTAAGTGTATATAATACATGGCTGGACCCTATAATGAAATAATTATACAAACCCAAGAAAGTCAGACTAGACAATGTTGGACTCAAAGAGGGACTCAGTAAACAAAACGTACCAATGTTACATAGCAGTTCCCTAAGCTAAGATCACCTAATATATGTTCCTTATTAGCTAGTTTGAAGCAAGATTTTTTTTTCTCACCCACTTCAGATAAACCCCAGAATAATGTGCATCAGGGCAGATCATGGAGAGAAAGCAGCCATGTTTAACTGAACTGGTTTGAGACCAGTTAAACACACACTTAGCTCACTGGTCTCCAAATCCTGCTTTGCGGTCCAGCTCAGAGAATTGTGTCCTTCGTAAAATCAAATAAACAGAAGAAACTCTACTAGCTGGAATTTAGGAGAAATTTAGATAAAAATGTACACATATGCAAATCTTAGGCAAATCGTATGTAAATCTGTTTTGTGGTGTATTGAACATAAAAATATGTTTAGTGACCAAAATTATTATTATAAATACAGAATCTCTGTCACCCTTGTTTAGTCCATTACCAAAGCTGAAAAACACAAAATATCCATAAGAGTGGATCATTTTCGACGGCCATGTCACACACACGTGTGGTATGTCATACGTGTGGTATGTCATGAGACCGTGTGCAGGCCAGGCAGGCTGATGCCTTTTTCCCTGTGGAATATGAGCAAAGCCAAGATGGTGGAGCAGTTACTGTAATGTAGAGCAGTGCATGTAATGTACTGTATAATGATTAAAGTCCCTTCAAAAGGATTGGTTTTGTTATCAGTTTAATGTGTCATAAAAATTGTGAACCTCTCTTTCTGTCTTTCTGTCTGTCTCTCTCTCTCTCTCTCTCTCTCTCTCTCTTTCTCTCTCTCTCTCTATATATATATATATATCTTCTTCCCACCCTTTTCTCTTTTTTTCTTCCCACCTTTTTCCTTTTTCATTAACTCTATGATATTCCTCTTCTCCTAAGTGCTCTGTAAACTCAGATAGACCACCAGGATAATGTATCCCTCTAACACCCTCTGTCAGCTTAAATCACCACGTACGCAGAATACAATCAACCTATACATAACAGGAAACAAATCACAAACAAAACAACCCTTCCTGATATCACCATAAAACTACAGAGCCTGGAGGGGTTGGTGGAAATGAACAGGGAGCGTGTGTGTGTGTGTGTGTGTGTGTGTGTGTGTGTGTGTGTGTGTGTGTGTGTTCGTGTTCATCTTTATGCAACAGCAGTGTGTAGATGGTGTTTCTGCACCCTGAGTGCTGGGGTTTCTCTCTGTGAGCAGTATGCATGAGCCTGGACGTACTGACTCTGGATGTATCACACACATTTTCTGCATGTTTGAGAGCATCATTTCCAGCTCAGATTGTAAATATGTGTCCTCCTCCCACACACTCCCATCCACCACTCTGGAGAAGCTTCTCCACTCCCATTATCAGCAGGGATGATATCGCCAAGGTTGACATGGAAATAAGAGGTTTCCATCTCATTTAATACATTACTATATATTACTACAGTTGTATGTTTATGGACATAACAGACATAATAAAATATGGTGTAATCATTTTGTCATACAGAATCATGCAGAATGTAATTTTAACTAAATTTACTATGACATGATTTTTTGTTTTTTAAGCACGTGACCAAATGAAAAGAAAAAGATTAAATACAGTGGACTGCAAAAAACAAACACAGTGATGGACCTGCATACAACAGGACCTGGATACATCTTTGTGCTGTTTAGCAGAGTCTGATCTGTGTGCTGTTAGCCAGTCCCATACAACAGTCTGATCCGTATGCGGTTAGCAAATCCCATAGAGCAGAGACTGATCTGCATGATGTTAGCCAGTCCTGTATAGCAGAGTCTGATCTGTATGCTGTTAGCAAGTCCCATACAGCACAGTCTGATCTGTGTGCTTTTATCAAGTCCTGTATAGCAGAGTCTGATCTGCGTGCTGTTAGCCAGTCCCGTATAGCAGAGTCTGATCTGTGCTGTTAGCCAATCCCATATAGCAGAGTCTGATCTGTGTGCTGTTAGTCAGTACCGTATAGCAGAGTCTGATCTGTGTGCTGTTAGTCAGTACCGTATAGCAGAGTCTGATCTGTGTGCTGTTAGCCAATCCCATATAGCAGAGTCTGATCTGTGCTGTTAGCCAATCCCATATAGCAGAGTCTGATCTGTGTGCTGTTAGCCAATCCCATATAGCAGAGTCTGATCTGTGTGCTGTTAGCCATTCTCCACACGAACACCCTGTTCTGTCTGTTCTAACTACATTCCTTATCTGTAGGTGGGGCCACTTTGTCTCTTATTAATATTCATCACAGGACATTCATCTGATGCTCCGCCCTATAAAGGAGATTGTAAAGTTCTCTTCCATATTATAAATGATTTCCTTTAATCTGCACCTCAGAGAGCAAATGAAGATTTTAGACAATCCAATAAAGTGTCAGATTTCAATAAGGCATAAAGCCTTTGGTTTAACTGCAGATAGGGTTCACAAACAAAAAATGAGAGAAACGGATTCTTCTTAGTCAAAGCTTTGCAGACGCTGCTACATTGTTACGTGTAAGACGTTTCAGTTTTAAATCAGAAATAGGAAGACAGAGAGAATCATACTGGAGAAGTTAAAACCTGGAACATCTCCCATGATTTGATCACATACTGCAGTGATGTTGACACAGGGATCAAATTCATCCAGGAACAGGCTGGGTAGGGAGGCAGTGACACGGTATCCAGGTTAGTGCTTCTGGCTGTTGTTCTTGGGTCTTGAGAAAGAAGTGCTATTTCTTATTAATTTGAGCATGATATGCCAAAATATGCTTTCAGAATAGCTTTATCACCAATATATTTTTTATATTTGCATATCACTGTGTATTAGTATAGAAAGGCAGTTAAATTTTTTTAATAAACCCACTTAGTATACATACAGTAATATGTTAAGTCTACTTTGAATACATAGAACAGGACTAATTTAATAAAGACCAAAATAATCTGACATAAGATATGCCCCGCCCCTTACTATCATGCACCGCCCCCTCAAAACAATAACAACAATATATATATATATATATATATATATATATATATATATATTTGTATTTATATCGGTGCTGAAAATTGTGGCCAAAATGGAAACGAAATCTATTCAGGAGGCTTTAAAGCTTCAGTTCAGGTTTCAACGTTTATTCCTAAGGTATTTCTGAAAATATCAATAAGATGATTGAATATTACTAAACCGTAAAGACACAAAATCCTTTAGCAGGCCTCAGAGGGGAAGGACAGGCTAACATGTAAAGGAATATAGTGCATTAGATCCTTATAAAATTACATTAAAAGCTTCAGTCTGATCGTCCATTAGTGATCGTCATTCTTTCTGCTCTCTGTATCCCTGCACAGATCAATTGCTGACCTTTTGCAGTGTGCAGTTCATGGGCTGAATGGCTGTGGGGTAGTTTATCTGAGGGTAGTTTGTCTGAGGCCTGATCTGCATCAGAGTTGTTTAACGCTCTTACTCAAAACACTTTGAAGACACCGGTCTCTTTAACTACAGACGCCAGTGCCTCTTCGTCTTTGACTACAGCTTTTACGGCAACTCTTAGCACTTTTGGCTCCAACATCTCCTCTCAGTTACCATGGTTATGCCACATTATATGTTGGGACCTGCATACATCAAACGTGCTTCAATTCAATCTCTTGCAGAAATGTTCAAAAAGAAAGATTGATAATGCATGGTGACTAATTCATCTTACATAAACTATGTTAGATTCTGTCTCTGTTGAGCTTTGATAGTTGACAATACCAGTCAGCTGGTACTAACTTATAAATATTACTTTGGCATAAAAGACATCTAATACAGGGTGTGATTTGTTGAGAGCTGCCAGAGGGAGCTGGACTGGATGGAGAAAGTCCGATGAGTTCAGAACAACAAACAACCGGCTAAGAGTTCAGGCTGCAGAACCAGAACCAGACGGAGAGAAAAGATGTGAAACCAATGCAAGATAAACTGGTGGTAACCAATAACAAGATCTCCTTCTGAGCAGTCAAAGACGGAAAGAGCCTGGGTGACAGGCACACCGAAGCTGCAGTAGCAGACACTGTCCATTGGAGGCCGCCACTGAGGCCAGAAAGGAGGACTGCAGTAGGACAACAGTGTTGTGGAATTTTTCCATATAAGGAAGGGAACAGATTTAGGAACCTGCGTTAAGAGACTGAGTTTAGCTGAGTGATGGGGCCATTTGCTTCGGTGTGCGAAAGGGCCTTGGCTGCATCATGCCTGACTGTGTGAGGGCAGTTCCTCTGGTCATCGGCTCGTTTACTCCAGAGTCCTACTGCAAGCATCTCTTAATCTCATGCCTGTCAGGCGTGTGGTAAACAGTGAACGCGCCCCGGTTACGGAGGGAGCAGGTGCTGTCTAAAGGGAAAGGCCATGGCAGGGACCGAACCTTCTGTCCGCCGACAGCCGCAAAATGTCAATCCGGAGAAACACCTTTACCTTGTCTATCGTTGGATCTTTAAGATCATCGCTTTAAGATGCTCATGGCAGAAAAGAATGGGGGAAAAAAAAGTTTCCGGACCCTCTTTCAGATCTTCTAAAAGGTGACATGCATATTCTCAACACTATGAGCAGGATTTATGCGTGGATCTATAAAAGCACTTCAGCTGGGAATAACGCTCCTGAACCTGCAGCTGTCCAGTTCTGGATCTCCTGTAAACATGTCTTTACCATTTTGGTCAAATCCATGACAGTGATCTTCCCTTTTGATAAACCAGCACCGAATCTGAGCCACAGTGGCGAAGGAAAATCGTGGGAAATTATCCTGAGAGAGCAAGCGGCGTTATCTGCTGCAGTTAATCGGAGGCAGTGTGAATATTTGAAATCTGAAGGGGCAAACGCTTAATGAAAGCTGCAGAGCGCGAGTGTGTGTGTGAGCGGGGGCCTGCAGGCTACGCTGTCGAATCTGCTGTCTGCAGCCATGCCACTGCTATACTCGGGGAGATCAGGGGGGGGGGTGGGGATGGAGGTGGGGGCTAAAGCTCCGTTAGACGGATGAGCAGCTGAGTCATGATGTCAGCGCTCTCTGCGGTGCATACCTCTGTGCCTGTCTGCCTCGCGGCCGTTCACAGCGCAGAGACTGGCAGTGCGAGGGAGAGTGGCACCTCTTCTCTGCGTGTAACGAAGTCAGCTGGAAGCGCTTGGGACTCTCCAGCATCACTCTTAGTCACATCCAGAGACGTGACGGCTGCTGAATCTGAACGGAGATGATTTGACACCGTCCCTCCAGCCCACGCACGCACACAAACACACACACACACACATTTACCCACGCACGCACACAAACACACACACACACATGCACGCACACAATGCATGCGCACACAAACACATGCACGCACGCACACACACACACACACACACACACACACACACAAACATGCACACACACATTGACACGCGCACACACACACACAGAAGAGAATCTCTATTTATTGCTTACACACTGCTATTGTTCTACCTCTAAAGATGAAACAGATTCAGGAAACTATGGAGTTACAGAATATTTCAGCACAGCCGAGGTTGCTGATTAGAGCTAGAGGATAACACACAGTGTACTCGCTTGAAGGCTACTCTCAGAGCACCTGAAAAAAATATATAAAACCCCAATGTATTCATGTTTCCAACATACTGCACCACCTGAATCCTGCACCAGAATGGACTTCAGGAAAGTCTTCAGGAACCTGACCATGATCAAGAAGATGGCAGGATGTCTACCAGTCAAAGCAGGTTCCATTCATTTAGTGCGACTTTTTTACGGGAGGCAGAAAGCTGCTTCGTTTCAAGCTCCAGGAGCTCTGTTTCTCAAGTCTGCCATGCAGTTCTCATGTTCACCTGCAGGGGGCAGTTTAGCTGCATCCAAGCTCCAAAATAAAATTGAGCTGAGACAGTTATGCAGAGAAGAGAAAGAAATGCGTAAAAACCTGATTTGATATTTTAATTTCTTCCTGTTTTGCCCTCCCCGCACCTACCTCTCTTCAGCCCCGTGACCCCTGTGACCCCTGCACCCTACTTCTAGCGTACCCATATGTTACTGCTCTGTTCTAATTAGGACATCCATTAAGTGGCTCACGTTGGATGCAAAGTTATAAACCCTCTTGTTAATTTTGAGAGAAGAATCCATTCTGCTCATTATGATTAAATGTGTGTGTATCGGTTGGGTGGCTGGTTCTCGAGAGGTGGATGTAATCTACACCCTTGGCTGGCACTCTAGAGTTTCTCTTTAACCTTTATTAACATGCCATTCCACCTCTTCCCTTCTTAATTGCATCTCTGTTTATGCTGGCACCCAAAAGGTTATTATTCAATGGTCTGCAGAAATGATTTATTCATACAGAGGCCTCACAGGGCATAATAACATCCTACACATCTGTAACACATCATTTCTATTCAAAGCTTCTTACAGAACCGTGTATTCAGCTACAAGTTCTATTGGTGTCTGGAACATATGATGTCATACATGGTTTTGGTTTCTGTATTGTATAATGAGGTCATACATCAGTAGTTTTAGGGTCTATAATACATAAAAATGAGGTCA
>JAOYMR010026730.1:0-14625 GCA_025802075.1 Tenebrosternarchus preto | reverse complement strand
GTATCTTTTAGTCATGAATAACACAATCAAGTATTAGCAGCACAGAATAGCAAAACAGGTCATGAATAACTAATGAACGAATAGCTAATGAACGAATAGCTAATGAATGAAAAACTATGAATAAGTACAAAAAGCCCATGCAGAATGTTAAAATCCACCAATTAGCAAGAGCTTTTTGTTCAACAACTGTGCAGTCTTCACAACCCCCAGGCCAAGCGCTGGTATTTGCAGAGATCTTAGCAGAAGAACCCCATCAAACAATCAGATGAATATCAGAGGTTTGATTGACAGGTCACATGGCCTCACATGCTGGGAGGAGGAAACATCTGCATCCTGGCACAACCGCTACGCTGATCAGAATCAGAATCAGAATCAGAACACTTTATTTCACCAAGTATGTTACACATACACCGAATTTTCCTTGATGAGCGGTGGATTATGCTAAACGAGCGCGAACAGCTCGTACAGTTCAACAGGCGCTTCAATGGACATAATCTCCTCTGTGCCTGATTCCAGATTCATGATTCATAGTTCATGATTCATAGTTCATGATTCATGGTTCATGATTCCAGATTCATGATTCATTCCCCCATAAAAGGAAGAAGGGGAAGGATGGAACTGTGTTAGGAAGAGGAACGTTGTGTGGTTGTGAGTTTTGTTTGCTTTGAGTTTGCCTTCTGTTCTGGATTTATGAGTAAAACTTTACTTTCTGACTCTCAAGCTTGGTAGTTTTCTCTGGTCTGGATGCTTTGTGTACACTGGTGGTTTGTTATAAATAGTTGTGTTTATATCTGTTCTTGGTGTGTGTAGGGAATGCACTGCTATTTTTGTTTGGGAAGTGGGTTTAGTCTCTGGGTTTTGGAACAGGGAGTGTAGTCTCTATACATTTTCTTTTGGGAAGTGTAGTTAGTCACAGTGTGTGTGTTTGTTTTGTTGTGGTGGGTCCCTTTTGAAGTAAATACACAAATTCCTGTTTGCACGCTTATCCTGGCATGTTGTAATACATTCGCGCCAATATGCCACACTCACCTTGTCTGATTAACTCACACCATTTTCCATTTACTCAGCAGTTACCATGGCATTGCTTCACAACCTGTATCCTAGACAACGCCGTAACCAGCACGACAGTGCTAGGCATCCTGTGGGATTCAAACACACGGCCTCAGCGTTGCTCAAGCACCCGCCGACACCTGCATACGCCAACCTAGCGAAAGGAGATCGCAAGGAACCGAAAAAAGAACAACTTTAGTGTGCCGCAAGGTGGGAAGCCAGAACCACTGCAGTGGAACAGACAGGCATCTGTGCTTCCAGACGGGATCAAATGTGCATCAGTCAGCTAGTCTGGTCTGATCTGGAACTCCACAAAAACAAGAGGTGCCTGAATCCTGCCGCTGTCAGTATGCGTGCTCATAATCACAAGAAGATATGTGTATGTGTGTGTGTGTGTGTGTGTGTGTGTGTGCATGTAATATCAAGCTTTAGTGTTATTAATTCTGCCCATCTCTCTCTCTCTCTCTCTCTGTTTCTCTATGACTCTCCCTTTCCCTGACTGTGTGTGTGTTCTGGTGTTTTGCACACCTGCAGAGAAGAGATTGCAGCCGAACCATCTTTAACACTCCAGCCTCCGACTCACGTTCTCCATCTAACCCCCGTCCACCTGCCCTCCCCTTTCTCCTCACCACTCCTGTCTTTATCATGGCTTATAGCTGCTCAACTAATCTCTTTATTGAACCTTCCAGCCATTAACTTTCATGGCAATGACAGAGAATGCCGATCACTCTCTTACAGCAGCATTTATCATTCAGAACAGCCCCTAGGAAGATACACTGTTTATACATCTTCACTTTTTTTATGGTTTTTCAGAGGATGCTCATAATTGGTGTCAGTATTGCAAACTGGGGTTTAATTACTTAGGTATTACATAACCGCTTAAACTGACTTTTAGTACAGTGTAAAGTCTAAAGTCGGAAAATGCTAATGTAGTTAGGATTAGCTTGATGATTGGCTCAGCTAAAGGGGGTGGGGTCGCCTGTAACCAATCAAATCAACATGCAAAAAAAAGAAAAGAAGCATGCATGTACTTCTACTGTGTGTTTCCCTCCTGTTCACAGACACACCTGGTTTTATGGGGCTGTCTGATCTCAAGAGTGTGTGAGACTAAACTTTTCAGCGCGAGATGCAGTGAAGACTACAACTCCAGCTCGGTATAATACTGAACCAACTGGAAATGCACAGAGCCAACATGCCACGATCAGAAAAGAATCCAAACCTTTTAGTCAGGCTCGTTAAAAGCTCTGTGCGTAGGGGGAAGGTCACAAAATGCAGTCTGGCTCTTGTAAAATGTAATAACTCCTCTAAAATGTGTCACTCAAGAGTAACTCTGTGCCCTCATTACCCAGGGTATGCACTTGTATATAATTTTCTCGAGTTGGCTGGTTGGAAAAGGCGTATGATTTAAGGTTAGGGTTAGGGTTAGTAGCTTAGGGCTGTCTTTATGCAAAATGTGACAAAATTGCACTAGCTTGTGAGAATCCATATGAATATTTTAAGAGTTTGGGTTCTCTTAGAACTTTTCTAAACACAGTTTTATGGACTAACATTTAATAGTCAATAATAAAGGCAATCTTATGGAAAGAACTTCTAATACGAGATAAAAGGTCCATCTTATGCTTACACACACCTGTAAACCCCCACACTGAACGCCGTTCAAGTATCAACTGCAGTTCCATATCCCTACCCTGGAAATCACAACCAGTGGAGTGTAAACATGACTTGGCAGAGCCCGACATCCACAGTGACTGACTTAAAGAAGAATGAGAAGAAAGATTTCCATATTATTGGAGCAAACCTCCTGGTCCCACTTTGTAAAATAAGGTGAAAGCCTCTTCAGTTTTCCAGTCTGATGAGATTGTACCTGTTTTTCACACTACTTTGAAGAGACATGATAATCACACAGCATTTGCTCATGAAGCATCAGACAGTTTGCCAGAACATCTTTGGGACCATCCAGTCTTTCTCCATGACCTCTCAAAATGCCTCCCAAGACCTGAGGAACTATAAGGTAGCTTCCCTCTTCTGGCCCTCCTCCCATCAACTGAATTTGGAGATCTTTCTGACAGCATGAATTGGAAAGCCTCCTTCTTCTACCTGATAGCTTCCTGTCACACTGGTGTCCACCAGCATGTTCCAGGCTTGCTGCCACGATTACCACTGACAGCCTTCTGGCCATAGCTTCATGGCACTGCCTCTACGATTTGAACCTGTTCTGTTCTCATTCAGAGTGAGTGTATTTCTTCACTCTGCACTTGGTAGAAGTCCCGTTGAGGTTGGACGTTGAAATAGTCTCTCGTTGAGCAATCTGCCAGAGGTTTCCTGGCATGTGGAAAGCACTCCTGGGCTTTCTAGGTTTATCTGGGCTTCTGATAAATGCTGCTCACCACCAACTGGTGATCGGTTGACAGCTCTGTCTCATTCTACACACCCAACCTGGCATCTCCATCATTCCCAACATTGGTGGTGATTTCCCCACTGCGGTGACTAGGAGGTATTCTTTCAAGTGCCTGCCCCAGCTTCTCCAAGAAGCCTAAACAGTGAATGTGTATTTAGTGCACACACAAACACACGAGTCAACGTTTTCTCCTCTGAAACTAACAGGCTCATTGAGGTATTTTTTTTTATCCACTGGGAGTGGCCATCAACCTGGGACTCACAGTATCTTCTGTGGGAACTCTACTGTAGAAGAGACACCACATTCGATTCAGAAGGTTGTTACATGGGCCTCTATTGTACATAAATTTAAGTAATTTTAGTGTACACATAGTCTCTATCTCTCACTCCAAGAATTTCACAACGCCCCAAGATTATGATCCTGATAGCAGTAAAATAATACAAACATTTAGACAGGAACCCCAGAAGTCATTAGTGAAAAGTTCACTGTGACATCACAAGCCTTGTCCATCTGAAGTGATCAAACACAGAGACCACACATTCCAAACATTCCACATATTCCACACATTCCAAACATTCCACATATTGCACACATTGTAAACATTCCACATATTCCACACATTCCAAACATTTCACACATTCTTCTACCGATTGTCGTATCCAGACAAAAATACTTGTTTTGGATGCACAACCTGTAAACAGCTGAATTTGCACAGGCTTTCCTAACCTTTCAGAGATGATTTCCTAATTTTTCAGAGCGTTGATTAAACATGGGACATTGTTCAAGGATAATTATTTTAATCTTAACACTAGTTCGTATTTTTCTCTGCAAAATCTAATCCATCACCCTCATGTATTAATTTTTCCAAACTGAGGCTGAATGAAGAAACTTTCTAAAACAATCCACAGAATGCAAGAACAGAGGAATATGGGTTCAACAAAAAGAATAAATGATTAAAACTTACAAAAAAAAGTATTTTGCAAAAACTCAACAGCTGGATGCAACACCTGATACAAATAGTTGTGTCTGTTTCGATAGTAGCCTTTTGAAGCTAACTGGGCAGCTCTGTCCTCACTTAACCTTTGTTTGAATAGTTAAATGATGACTGCACCAGTGTCCTGTTGAGTAAAGGAACACTCCGCTTCAGGACTCGCTTCAGGACTCTCATTTAGTGGATGCAACACAATCACAGAAATAAGGCACGTGCAGGATGTGGGCGTGGCCGAAACTGTTGTGAGAGGCACTAATGTGGGCGTGGCCGAAACCGTTGTGAGAGGCACTAATGTGGGCGTGGCCCAAACTGTTGTGAGAGGCACTAATGTGGAGCAGAGCAGTGCAGTTACAAAAAGAGGCGGAGACAGACTGGTCACATGATCAGCATTCGTGATCAATGATCAGTAATGATCAATGATCAATAATCTAGGCATGCCGCGATTATTATTACCAGTATTGTAGTTCTTATTCTCACTGTGATGAGAATACAATGAATATGCATTTAATTGTGATATGACTCATTATTTTAATTATTGAAATTACATGCCATCTAGCTGATTCATATTTAATAGTCATAACAGAATTGTTTTTCCATACAAAAAGAATAAATCAGTTTAGTTAGCAATTGGTAGATATTTACATTTACAGCATTTAGTAAATGTTCTTGTCCAGCGTGACTTACAAAAGTGCTTGTCATCTACTCATAGAAGATATCCTAGCCAGCAGTGTATAGTGAAAGATCCTGTCGAACTGCAGTACGGATAAACACAGGAATCGTACTGATACTCTGAAGAAACACAGTTAGATTAAATGCTTCATAAAGCAACAATAACTACAATTACATACAATCCAATCAATATGTTGATTGAGAAGAGAAACTATGTTTTAGTGGGTGATGCTCAGGGTTCAAATCCAGTTGTGGTTCAAATTTTGTTTTACTCCCAAATGAGCCCAGAACTAGGTCTGCACTGACGGATCTTAAATGTCACCGCCTCCACCCGCTCCACCCACTCCAACCAGCTTCTTGAAGGCATAATTATTTCTGTTTAGCAAATTAATGAATGGTGATTAAAAGTGTGTGTCCTACAATATTAGTAAAACACAGTGCTAGGTGTGTCCTAGACACATGACGGTCGCCGTTTATTCTCTGTGACAAATGTAATTACACTTTCTGTGAACGCAGTGTGTGGGGTGGTAACACTGTAAGGCATTACAAAAAGGGTTACAGAGCATTACAAAAAGAGTTACGCGCATTACAAAAAGAGTTACAGTGCATTACAAAAATTCATATTTTCAATGCATTATAGGCAACACAGAACTTCATCTTTGCCCCAGAGAAACCCTATCAAGACCAGGTTATCTGGATGGTGATCAGAGAAGGTCTGGAGAGACGAGGTAGCTGTTCGCAGTGTCGTTTGGGGGGGAAGAGGGGGTTCAAAAACACGATCTCCTTCTCTAACCACTCGAGCAAGTCTTTATCAGCTCTTCTCTCTCTCTCTCACTTCAAACGAGGGAGATAAATTAACCCCGTCTCATACTGTCAGTAAAAGCCATCACTCAAACTTTGCCTCTCAAATCACCCTCATCACATAAACTCCCCCCCCCCCCCTCTCTCTCTCTCTCTCTCGCACACACCCTCAATATAGTATCCTCAATGTCGACGAGCTTGACAGGTTATAATTAAAACCGACGTGGAAGCTTTTGAGCCGAACTGTCAACCGGACTCCTGACAAATACTTTAGACACTGACATATTTGTTCCAGGGTTAACAGAGGTAAAAGAGAAATTACAGTGTGTCTCTGTTGTTGGTTATCAGGCTCTGTGTGTATGTAATTAGCAGTGGTGAGTATCTGATTTAAGCAAGTTGGCTACATGCTGTGTGAGCCTGTGTGTGTGTGTCTGAGTGTATTTCAGTTCAGAAGCTCTCAGTTAATTATACATGTCTCACTGTCCTTCTCAATCACTAATGTGTGTGTGTGTGTGAGATATGATGCTGAACAGGCATGTATGCACACATACACTCACAAAACACACATACGGACACACACATGCCTTAAAGGAAATCGCTTTGACCTGAATCAATATGAATTATTACAGAACTCATGATCATATGACAAATATGCATTTTGGGGACTTGGGGGGGTGAATATAAGCATATATGTGCTGTATATATTCTATAAGTCACAGAACATTCTACCTCCCACGGACCACCCCACATCACTTTCAAACTCTGTCTATTTCTCTCTCACCTCACCCCTCCTCTCTCTCTCTCTCTCTCTCCTCATCTATCTCTTTCAGTAAGCAGTTTCATGATAACAATGACAGAGCGATAATACAATAAAAGATGTAACAGACATACACTCACAATACTTTAAGACCCAGCTCTCAAATATATAGCCATGTTGTGTGTGTGTGTGTGTATTGTGCATTGGTGAGGGTGTGTGATTAATGTATAGTGTATTCTCATTATAAATACTGTACGCTCATTATTAAAGCCCCAGACTACACAGCAGATAGATGGCAATGTGTCTTTTAATACAATATCATGTATTTCAGTGCATTAACTGGAGCGAACACAAAAGGCCTGTAATGAATGGGGAGCCCAGAGTGTTTGCTGTGTGCTCCTCACATGGACGGCTTTGTTGCCAAAGCAATGGGGATCATTTCAGCGTAAACGCAACAGCCGATTTTAATTCACTTAGAACACAAAGATGTTGTCCGGGTTCTTACTAGGTTGAGAGATACACAGATACAGAGAGAGAAAGAATGGAGATCAATTTTTGAGTGACGGTTATAAGAATTATAACCTTCGAATAAAACGAATAAACAACTATGGATAAGTAGCTAAAGGGCGAGAGAACAAAACAACGGCACGAATACGTTCAAGAGGAGCACGGAACGAGGCGCGACTATCAGAGGAGAAACGAGGGAAGCAGGGAGGAGCGAGAGAGGAAATCCTTTATCAGAACACGGCTCTTATCCGACGGTCATGTCCAGCGTTTGTGTACGTGGACGTGTACACGTGTTTCAGCGTGTGTGTACGTGGAGGTGTACACGTGTTTCAGCGTTTGTGTACGTGGACGTGTACACGTGTTCATGGATCATTTCAGTGTGTGTGTTCTGTTTTTTATGTGTGTTTGAAGGTCACCTCTGAAAGCTTTCTCAGAAGCATGACCACTCAGCCACACACACACACATACATCAGTTAAAAAGCTAAGGTTTCTATAATTCCAGCCATTCCAGAAAGGACCATGTCTGAACTTCTCCACAGGTACAGATAGAGTCAAATAGCACAAAGGCAAACAGGTACATGGACAGATTACACCTTACAGACCCAATGAAAGAGTACTGAACCTCCACATCTTGTTCTGGGAACATGGAAGACCTTTACAACACTGCACACCAGCTTGTTGGTTTCCTGTTTTTATACCAGGATCAAGCTTCTGGTCCTTGTAGTTTTTGTAGCATCTGTAGAAATTGTAGAATTTATGGTGAATTAAACTTCCACATGTTTAATTCTATTGCAATAGCAAATGTTTTTGCATGCAAATGTCATGCTAATCCTCATATATGAATATACAAATATGTAGATATGTAGTTCTTTTAATTAGCTTTATTCATGCAAATCCTCATACACGAATGTGTATGTAAACAGATATATAACTCTTTTATAATTAGATCACCTTTCCCATATCTTTGCTTAAAGTTTCTCAACTAATTAAAAACATTCCTCATAAATGACATGTTGGCTGCCCTGGCCGCCTCCCCTTTCTTGTGTCTGTGTGGGCGTGTCTGTGTGGGGTTGTGCTCGGTTGTCGTGTCAGTCTAGTGAAGCGCGTGTGTACGTCTGAGTGTGTTGTGGGTGTGGTGTGTGTGATTGTTCTCTGTGTTATACGTTTTTACCTGCGTCTTGTTAGGGTGAGTATATAAAAGCGTGTATGTGTCCCGAGTCTTTGTCGATGTTGGGTAAGCGTTATTGGTTGGTTGGTTGGTGTGTGTGTGTGTGTGTGTGTACACATGTACGTGTACGTTGCTTGTTACAAAATGAAACCAAAATTAAACTGTTTTTATATCGCACTTGGCAGTCCTGTCTTTCTTTTTGCAGCTCTCAGGGACTCCACCCATGACAATAAATTGACCTTTTCTGAAAATGTGTTACACTATAATCTGAACACAATGCCAGACTGAAATATTGCCTCAGAACAAAACTTCTTAAAACTGCAAATATGGTAACCAAAGAGCAGTTAAGCCAATGAGTAGATAAACCAAACCAACACTGGACTGAAGTTAATTTAAGGAAACCAAGAGTTTAGTTCAGGGAAGGGGTTTTCGGGGACAAGTGGTCAGATTCACACTGAAGAGTTTGACTCCATCTGATAACAAATCACATCTTCCATGTGGTCAGTACAGGAACACAAAACCCAAGCAACCTGCTGCACACTGCAACGTGTTATTGGCCCAGTCTTTGATCCCCATGAGGCCAGAAATCTAATATTTTCCCTTGCGAGTCACCTGGGACCAAACGGAGGTCAAACCCAGCATCACACATGGGGTCCATAGCACTGAGATCTTTTGTCTAGGGTGAGCTGGTCACGCTCTCCACCACCAGGCTGGGAGCAAAGTCCTCGACAGGATCGGAAAAAAATGTTTAGACCACTGTGTTGTTTTGGGAACAAGTGCTTTTTTTGTGAGAAATGTCTGTTCATGTGCAATTAAGTGTCTAGCTAATCTATCTATGTATCTATGTATACGTATGTCTGTCTGTCCATCAGTCTGAGCAGCATTTGTACCTGAAAACATTTAACTTCACTTCACATTCACCTACTTTCTCAGTCAACAAATACTTCTAATTACAGCGTTTCCATTGGGGAAAACCATTTCTGTTCCTGTATGTGTGAGCGTGTGTAATGTGCTATTTCTTGTGTTCAGTTTCTCACAGTAAAGTATAACTTAAACAGCATGAAAATCCTTACGAAACATCACAAAACTCATGCTCGGAAAATGAATGCGATCTTTAAACTTTGACGAGCAATCCTTTTGGGACTGACCCAGGACCAGTTTCTGTGCCTTAAGTTGTTAACTTCAGTAGCAGGAAACTTGTCTTGGATCAGTGTAAAACTAGTGAGAATTGTACTATTTGATACAAAACCAAATTGCATAATCACAAGAAACAAAGTAGAACAGAGGAAAACCTTTTCATGGTCTGATAGGATGTGGTGACTGGATTCACACACTTATTTTCTGTGTTATTGTGTGTGTTATTGTGTGTTATTGTGTGTGTATGTGTGTTATTGTGTTTAAATGAGTGTGTGTGTTATTGTGTGTTATTGTGTGTGTATGTGTATGTGTTATTGTGTGTATATATGGAATGAATCAAGATTCTTTTTTATGCATGTTAATGTAGGAATGTGTACCATGTTCTAATACTAAAACATGTACACATGCCATACACACACACACACACACACACACAATCATAAACCACAGCCTCAGGGGCCACCCCCTTAAGCTGTGTCTGACTCAGATAACACCCTTGTCATTCTGAACTAGCACAAACTGCACGTAGCACGTCTTCTCCAAGATGTCACCCCCCGTGGGGAAACGTTCACAGACACCCAAACCCCCCAGTGCCGGTTCCCAACGAGCTTCGTGTGGGATTAGCTGGACCTGTCGGCAGGATGAGCCCTGACCCCTGACCTCCGACCCTTGACTGCACCTCCACCCACCTAAGGCACACCATCTCATACAGTCATGCATTAATCATTACAATGCATTCTGGGACGTGTCTGGCCCAGAATCGACACTCGGAATTATGTATTTTTGGTGACCGTGTGTGTGTGTGTGTGTGTGCGCGTGCTTCAGTATTCATTTGTTCATTTGTTTGGGTTCAGCAGGGAATTACAGATCGACAGACAGACAGACAGACATACTGACAGCTACGTGTAAATGTAAAAGACAGAATGCCCCAAAGGTGCAGCACTGAATTAATTTAACATTCACTGTCCCAGCCCAACACACTCCTGAAGGAGACCTGGCAAAGTTATGAATGTTAAATGGATTTATTTGTGCTGTGCGTAAACTGCCGAAAAACAGGCCGCTCCAACGTCTCCATGACGATGCTGTCCAACGGGCGTTTAGAGACGGAGTGATCAAACAATGGAGCTTGTTTACCGAGAATGAAGATTCTGTAAACAAGAGGTCTTTTCTTTGATGGAAATACATCCATAGCAGGATCTCTCTCACATACCCCCCACCACACACACACACACATACACATACGCCTACAGAAACCAGACTAAGAACTGGATGTCACAAGATGATATGAAGATTGTGTGAAGTTCTTCCTACACTCCAGGCTCACCACCCCAAACCACAAAACCATAGATCAGCTCTTATGTGTAACTACACACAGACTCACTAGTAGTAGTGTTCTAATTCCAATTCAGTGACAGACTCCACCTGTTTACACAGTTTACTTACTAATCATGAAGTAATAATCAATAATTAAACACCACAAAACCACATTAGCAACACATTTCTCTCCCTGTAACTTCAAATATTGTATCAAGCCGATTTTCCGTGTCATGTGCAAGTGAATCAGACCTATTTAAGGTTTGATGGCTTTCTAATTGAACAGAACGCACATTTAGTAATCGGCCTAAACGCGTCTCTGTTGATCGAATCTACCTCGGCCTAATTGAAGGGGGTTGTTGCTGTGGGGTTGCGGTCTGACGAGCTAGAGATCCTGCGAGAGCAAGCTGCAGTCATGGATGGACTCGGAGAGAGGTTACGTGCAGGTCGGTTCAGCTGCGAGCGCGCCTGGATATAAGTGGGTTTTAATAACACAGAGCGATGCGATATAAAGTGCGTTGAAATGGTTGGCGCAGGTACCAGTGATAGATCTGTAACAGATCTATTAGACAGACTTTCTAAAGTCTTGCCCAGTTCGGAAAAAAACGACCAATTTCGTTGTGATCGCGTTTTTGCACCGTTTAGATAAGATACACGTCACACAGCCGTGCATACGAAGGGGCACCGAGCAGGATTTCACATGCGGCAGGTTTAAAGTGGACGCGAGGCGTGGTCCTACACCAAGCATTGCGGCGAGCGTGCCAGCACGTCTCGAGATTGCTACGCTAGATGACTCGTAAACCGGAGTGTTTGGCGAGTTAGGTTTTGTTGTCACAGTAGACAAGAGAGATTAGCTGTAGTACCACCTCTCTCTCTCTCTCTCTCTCTCTCTCTCTCGGAAAACGTGGATCAGGTGCGCTAAGGAAGCATCAAAACTACTCTGATCTTTGCAGAACACTGTAAGAAGATCAAATGCATTTCTACATACTACTCAAATACACTGGGTTTTCCAACCCAGTCCTCGGGACCCACCAGCCAGTTCCATGTTTTTGCTTTGTCCAAGTTCAACACATTAGGTTTGAACAAAAACGTGGAACTGGCTGGTGGACTAGCTTCTGTAATTCTCGATCAATTGTAACCTGCAAGGTACTTTAATCTCGGGAGTTCCATGAGTTAAAATCTAATGCAGTCTGGGCACCAAGAAGTCTGTCGTTTACTGTGCGGGAGATTCTGACATCTGTCTGTTCCTGTAATTTGTAGTCTACTGTTAATCTGATTACCGTGTTACACGAAGCAGAGAGTAAAACACCGGAGTTGTGGAGATTCAAAGAATTTATAGTAATAAACAATGTGTTTCAGAATTTTTTTTAAGTAGGACGACCTTAAAATAAATTCTTAAGGACAGACACTTAAGATGACCTTGAGACAGCATAAAAGTAAAGAGGCAATCAGAGGCCGTCTCCTCAGGAAGCTCTGTACAAAACAGTGATCATCTTAAATGCCCGCTGGTTTTACGATTACATAGTGAATGGTCGCTTACCGAGTGTCAGTCATTTTAAGAACACTGTACGACGCAGAGATGAACAGTCGCACCGATACCTGTCTGCTTTAGGTCGACGTTGAGGTATTTAAGGAAAAATCTTTCAGACAACAGCGCCATGAGTTCACGCATACTAAAGTATACGTATATATGCTTATATGCGCGCCTAGTCGCGCGGCATTACGAATGGTTTGAGGACTTCCCAGTCGAGGATTTATGTGGGTATTTATGTTTATGTTGGCTGTCATCAGTGTGTGTACCTTGCTGTTATAACATGTGATTTATGGAATGTCCGCCTTTGAAGATAGATAATGGTCAGACGATAAAAAAAGACCTTCAGTATTCCAAACTTGTGTGAACCGCAAGGACACAAACTATAAACTGAACCTCTCTCTCTCTCACACACGCGAACGCCCCAGCCTTCCACACGAAGGAATGACATCATCGCGATACGAATCATGGTGACGGTGACCCTTGTCAACAATGACGCATTAATGTAAAATGCATCAAAGGACAACTAGGTGGAAACAAGACGTTCTTGGATTGTGTTATAAATATTAATAAACGGCTGCTGAATGCAGTCGCCCGTTTGTTGCAATGTTTATGACCAACAGTGGTGATGATGGTTAACACGCCACACAACAGCCCGGAATTTTGAAAACGTCGCAGCCAAGGAGATGCTGATCAGCGCGCAAAAACAGCACCAACCTCACCGCGATGGCAAATCAAGCACACATTCTCACCGCTGTATCAAAACCGCCCGAAATAGACGCGCTAATGGTTTCAATGAAACATTAATGTTTCGCTCGAGCAGTTCTAAAGTCAGAGAGGGCCGTTTGCAATCAGAGCTCGAAGAACTTCAGTCTTGCGCTGCTAGCTCGAGTGCGTAATTAGGAATCCGTTTCACTATCGGCATCCGGCTGAGTTATTTAGACTGAAGAGTCATCAGCAGTCGATATCGTGAAGCCGGTTTTACGTTAGAACGAGCCCGCGTGACGTTGCGTTTCATAGCAATTAATGACAGAGGTAGTGGGGCAACCGGCAGAGAACTTGATCAGAAATGGGGCAACTTTGCAACGAACCACTAGCCACAATGAAAAAAAAAAAAACGACGAAACGATCTAAATGTGCATTGCCTGATGTTATGCGCGCGAGTGCACACTCCCAAAGGGTTTCGTTCGGTTCTCGCGCCTTTTGCCGTTGGTACATGGAGCATCCAGACTACGGTTGCTTCCCACGCAATGAGAAAGTGACCACCGTGGGAATTGTGAGGTGTAGACACGCCCTTACAACACCTGTGGCGAGAGTCGTCGATTAGTGAATAATCGAATAATTTAGACGTTTGTTAGTTGAGAGACTTTTTTTGCTGACTGACTGAAAACGCTTCAGCGATCATGAGAAGAGAAAGGGGAAAATGTGCATTTAGAGTTTTCATCGATCTCTGTGTGAGATGAGATAGAGAGGGGGAGGGAGAGGTAGGAGTGCGGGGCTGAGGTGATATTGCTCTCCACACAGGCCCAACTTAGATGAAATGATTTTGTGTCGGCAGGTTTTGTTCTTAAAGTGGGGGGTGATATGGGTTCCTGTGACCTTCCAATCAAAACATGTAAAAGCCTTGCTTAGTTACCTCACTTCCCTGTAAACTAGTGTGACTGTACCGTGTTTTTACTCCGCGTGGAGTAAAAACAGTAGTATTTGCAGAATCATCAAGACACCAAGAGTGACACTCTTACTGCGAGTGTCTGGTTAAAGAGGAAATGTGTTCTGTGGCTGTCAGTGGAAATATATTTCTTCAAATGAGTTTGAGATTAACGTTAATTCCTTGCAGCAGGTATATTGAAATGATCAGACACCCCCACCCACACAGGCATTTGAGGCTGGCAGTCACGTAATCGCTGAAAATAAAGTTTTCCTACCTTGTGTGTGTGTGTGTGTGTGTGAGAATCAACACTTGCAGGTGTGAAGCATGGTAATTTGTGAGAGAAATTTGATGAAGATGACAGCAAAATGACACTGCAAAAAAAAAAAAAAGACTAACGTGGTCAGTACGTCTCTTCAGAGAGAAACTGAAGACCCACCTCTTTTGCAAGCACTTGACATAGAACATATCCTTCAGTTTTTTTCGCTACTGTTGTGTCTTCTTTCCTCGGTTGTATTGTGTCGTGTAACTTGATTGTATATTCAGGCTACAAGTTAGCTGCATTGGAAAGGCTTGGTATAAGACTATCTTCTGGTAGTATTCCAGCTTGGAGTACATGAATTCGGGTCTATCTGAGCTACACTAGATATTCCA
>JAOYMR010026729.1:0-18012 GCA_025802075.1 Tenebrosternarchus preto | reverse complement strand
ATATTCAGTAAGGCTGTCTTTCCAGGCGCAGTGGAACACCTCCAATTTAGTCGATCGCCACTTTCGCTTGAATTTACGAGCCAATTGCTTCAGCAATAGGGATAACCGCACCCTGGAGAGGATTGTGAAACTTTTTCATGATATTCTAATTTTATGACCAGCACCTGTATATGAGAACCTTTTGGGCAACTACATTATCAATACAAAAATAAATATAGTCTGTAACAGCCACCATTGTATTATGTGTGTTATTTGTGAAAAATGTCCCAATCCATTGTCATAAAATTCTTTCAAATTATCACTAACAACATTATTCCAAACACATGTGGTTTTCACCTGGGGCTTACAACTTTTTTTACAAAGTAGATTAATAAAATGGACAAAGCCAAATTAGATTATGATCCCAGTTTGGCAAAGGGGGCTTGACTTTTGACTTACAGGTTTCCTTGATATTCTGATCAACACCACTTACATTGAAACATGGGGCCTATGGACAGCGTTGTGAGTGCTCAGGCAAACAGTTGGTTATCCTGGAGGTTCTGTCCTTAGCACAATAAAATACTCTCAAATTCTTGAGGAAGATAAAAAAGGTCTAAAACCGATATATAAAAGTAACATAAAAAAGGAAAATCCATCCAAGGAAATGAAATATACATTAGGGACTTAATGAAGTGTCTAGCGAGTGCAACTACAAGATGTTTCTAATCAAGTACCTGTTGAGGAAGATTCACATAAACAGTATTGTAAATCCCCAGAGTGAAAGCCAGGGGCAGGTTCTCTGGGTTCATTCTGCTCTACAGCACTTGGGTTCAAGCCTGTTGGGACATTCTATATGTATCACATTATTATGCATTATCACACATGAATGTAACATGTATTCAAGTCTGTGGAATTTCATTTATGAAATCTCAATTTTCCATTTTTGCTTTGTTTCTTCGCAGTGCTCAGAAGACTAATGAAACACTGGAGTCAGTATTCAAGGTGTGTGTCTATCGGTATGTTTGTATGTGTGTAAGAGTGGGTGAAGGGTCTTAGCATTACTGTGTTTAGATCACAGATTATGATGAGACTGCAGATTTACAGCTCTATATTTTTATTTACATTTTTTACCTTTTAAATTTAACTGATAGTGAAATTGTAACGTGGCGGCTAAAGAGGCAGGAAGCGAGGGTGGCAGAGGCACGTCTTTACTGTCCATGTTTAAACGTACAACACAGAGCAACACCAAAGAGTGCAAAAGCACTAAACACAACAAACAAAGCGACAATCACGATAGCGAAAAATATAACCTGGCAAACTGGCTTGAGAGTAACTCAATGTGGGGAGAAAACACCAGGAAAGTGGCTCCAATGTGCAGCACTGGAGTACTGAAACTGTGGGGTTTAAATAAGTGCAAAAATAAATGTGGGACAGGTGTGCAGGGTTAGATGTTGGGCGATTGGGACCGTGGGAGTGTCTTAGTGCTGCAACGTGAAGGAGGGGGCGTGTTTTGTGAGCTGCAGGACCAGTCTCCTGTAACAGAAATACTCAAACTACTGTGTTACAGGTTTAGAAAACCAAAACCGAAGGTACAGCACGGTTAACATGATGCTTATACTTAAAATAAAATAAAATAAAATAAAAACATTGTCCACAGGGCCATCCAGTCCCACTCAGTTCAGCACTCTCTTATGAATTATCCATCAATCCATCCATCCATCTTCCACTGCTTATCCAGGTCCAGGTCATGGGGGCAGCAGCCTAAGCAAAGAGGCCAAGGCCTCCTTCTCCCTCATCATCTCTTTCAGCTCTTCTGGGAGGATACTAAGACGTTCCCAGGACAGTCAAAAAAGATAATTCCAAAATGTCCTGGGTCTTCCCTGGGGTCTCCTCCCTATTGGACATGCGTGGAACACCTCCCTAGGGAGGCACCAAGGAGACATCCAGACCAGATGCTTTCTATGTAAAGGAGCAGTGGCTCTACTCCAAGCCTCTTCTGGCTTGCTGTGCTTCTGACCCTATCTAGAGTTCAGCCACTCTGCGGAGAAAGCTAATTTCAGCCACTTTTATCCACGCATTCTGTCACTGCCCAGAACTCGTGACCATAGATGAGGATCAGAACATTGATTGACTGGCAAATTGAGAGCTTATCCTTTGGCTCACCATAACACCGGTACAGAGTACACAACACTGAAGACTCTGCACCAATCTGCTTATCAACCTTTCACTCCATTGTTCCCTCACTTGTGAACAAGATCCTGAGAATGCAGTCGAAGCTTTGCCAGACATGGGAGTTGAAGGTGTTTCTGACAGGTTCCTGTGCCAAAGGTTTCCAGCAAACAGTCATGGCATCTGCAAGGTCTGTCTGGCATCCTCACTTTCTAATACCACTTCCAAGGACTCCAAGAAGGCCAGGTACTCTGAACTGCTGTTCGATGCACAGGCAATAGACAGAGCCATTTCTCCAACCTAAATGCACAGGGAAAAACCCTAATATACAGGTGAAGAGCCAGGGAGCTGTGAGTAGGCTCAATGCTGTCCAACGCCTACCGCCACCTGCAACTCCAGAATGGATTTTGGTCTTATGGTATATCCTGTATTAAAAACTGCCCATAACACTGTAGATTTATTTATATCTATTCAGGAACTGGAGCACACATTCATCTCTCTGGTGAAGAATGAGCTGAAGAGATTCAAGAATTTACTGAGTCCAGAATACCCAGCATGCACTGAGAGACAGGTGGAGGATGAGGAGGATCAATGCTGTGTCAGAGAGGAAATATTGAAGATCACACTGCAAGTCCTGAGGAACATGAATGAGAGACACCTCGCTAACAAATTGCAGAACAGTAAGATCTCCTAGTCATGAAATTGTTACATCACTTTATTACTTCAGAAGCAACAGTGTCCACTGTTGATGAATGTCTGTTCATAATGAGACACTATAATGTGTTTATAGAATGCTGAAGTTTTGCTGATACACTGTTATTCTTTAGAACTGAGATACCAGTGATATTTGGCACACAAAAGACATTATCAAGAAAATACTGATTTGTCTGAAAATGTCTGATTTAATCTAAATACTAGTCTGCTCCTTGTGGCCAAGTAAATCCTTTCAACACAGTGTTTTTGTTGTGATCCTGAAACACAGTCCTCGAATTTTCTGAGATTTACCATGTGTTATATTGTCATATATGTTTCTAATTATCTCAGCTAATTAGTTCCCATTCCCCTACTTATTGATTATACCTAGCTATTATTAGCTTACTTTGTTTTCCAGCTCATTTTAAGCATGCAGGTCCTGTCATTTCATGCTGATCAGAGACAATACCGGCTAGGATAGCTTCTGTAACTGAGCTATTCCCATTACATCATTCTCTGCCTTTTGTTTATATTTGCTACTTAATGTTTGTCACTCCTTTGCTACATTTGTGTTTGAGAAGGAGTTTGAGAAGGAGAATAAAGCTGCTCCTACTCTCACCATGCCTTCAGCTCCCTCCTTGCTGCTGTCACAATCTCTTTTCCTATAATTCCTGTAATGAGTATATTATAAATTATCCAAAAAGAGATTAACATGTCTTCTGTTGCCTTCCTCTTTTATCAGAAGTGGCCCCTTCTTGCCACACACAACTCAAATCCAAACTGAGGGAAAAATGTAAGAAAATTGATGAAGGAATCTCACAGAAAGGGACCACAGCACTGAATGATATCTTCACAGAGCTCTACATCACAGAGGGAGGGAGTGGAGAGATCAATAACGAACATGAGGTGAGACAGATTGAGGCGGCATCCAGGAGACCAGCAATACAGGAGACATCCATCAAATGTAGTGACATCTTTAGACCCTTTCCAGGACAAGACAAATCCATCAGAACTATGCTGACCAAAGGAGTTGCTGGAATTGGAAAAACAGTCTCTGTGCAGAAGTTCATTCTGGACTGGGCTGAAGGAAGGGAAAACCAGGATGCTACATTCATATTTCCACTTCCTTTTAGGCAGCTTAATTTGGTGAAGAAAAAAAAGTTCAGTCTGATGGATTTGCTTCATCACTTTTTTCCAGAAACAAAACAATTACAATCAATAGACTGTGATGCTTATAAAGTCATTTTCATCTTTGATGGTCTGGATGAGTATCGACTTTCCCTAGATTTCCAGAACAATGAAAACTTGTGGGATGTAACACAGTTGGCCTCAGTGGATGTGCTGCTGACAAACCTCGTCAAGGGGAATCTGCTTCCCTCTGCTCTCCTCTGGATAACCTCTCGACCATTAGCAGCCAATCAGATCCCTCTTGAGTATGTTGACCAGGTAACAGAGGTACAAGGATTCAGTGACCCTCAGAAAGAAGAGTACTTCAGGAAGAAAATCAGAGATGAGAGTCTGGCCAATAAAATGATCACATACATGAAGTCATCAAGAAGCCTCCACATCATGTGCCACATTCCAGTCTTCTGTTGGATTGCAGCCACTGTTCTAGAGAGAATGTTGGGTGAAGCAGAGAGTGAAGAGATCCCCAAGACCCTGACTCAGTTGTTCATACACTTCCTGATCTTTCAGATCAAACACAAAGAACAAAGGTATAAAAAAAGTGACACTGATCAAGCTAGAAAACATATTTTGGCACTGGGAAAACTGGCTTTCCAGCAACTAGAAAAAGACAATCTCATCTTCTATGAGGATGAGCTGAGAACCAGTGGCATTGATGTCAGAGAAATGTCAGAGTATTCAGGAATGTGCACTCAGATCTCCAGAGAAGAGTTTGGGCTACAGCAGGGGAAGGTGTTCAGCTTTGTACATCTGAGTGTTCAGGAATTTCTGGCTGCTGTATATGCGTTCATTTCCTTCATCTCCAACAATACCAATGTGCTGGAGCCCACTGGACAGTTCACATCTTTTGAGCCAGTGTCAATGTCTGTCTTTCTCAACAGTGCAGTGGACAAGGCCTTAAAGAATCAAAATGGAGACCTGGACCTTTTCCTCCGCTTCCTTCTGGGTCTCTCACTGGAGTCCAATCAGATTCTCTTACAGGGCCTACTGACACAGACAGGGAGCAGCTCTCACAGCAAAGAGGAAACAATTACGTATATCAAGAAGAAGATCAGAGAGATTCCCTCTCCAGAAAAATCTATCAATCTGTTCCACTGCCTGAATGAACTAAATGATCATTCTCTAGTGCAGGAAGTCCACGCATACTTGACAGGTGACAGTGTTCTCCAAGGAGTCAAGCTCTCTCATGCTCAGTGGGCAGCACTGGTGTTTGTGTTGCTGAACTCAGAAGAGAAGCTGGATGAGTTTGACTTGCGGAAATATGACCCATCAGAGAAATGTCTACTGAGACTGCTGCCAGTGGTCAAAGCATCCAGAAAAGCAAAGTGAGTATTTTCATTTAGAGATTAACAGTGGATGTAGCACTGGTCGTTCGTTCTTTGAAAAATGAAAAGGAGAATACTTATGACATTAGAGAGAGAAGGGTACAGAGATCCAACATTAAAGCACGTTGGTGATTGAAGTTCCAACATCAGGTGTGTAGGCGAAATGTTGGGCTCTGCTCATCTACCCCCACGGCCTAGGGAAAGAGTTGCAGAGAGACTGGGTAGAGAGTTGTAGAGAGGTTTGGGGAGAGTGGAACTGGAAAAGAAGGTTTTGGAGCTTGGGCACTGAGTCAGGTTTGGAGAAATCTTTCCTGGGTCTTGCTCTCCATCAATAATATTAAACCATAAATTAGGCTAGCCGAATGGTAAACCTCTGACAAAAACAAAAACAAGGCTGTTTTAGCATTAAGGAACTTTGTAAAATTGGTTACGCATATTCTCATGATTTATTGCTGGGAAATGCAATGGAATGTGTTCTTCATAGCACATTTGTAATTATAACATGGAGTCAGATAAACCTAATGTTTTACATGCATTAAACCTTCACACGCTCATATTTTCATTGTTGGTTGAAGGTAACCAGGGTAGGGGTAAGTAAATATAATATCAAATCAAATCAAGTTTTATTTATATAGCACCTTTTACAACAGATGTTGTCTCAAAACAGCTTTACAAGTGTCTAAGTCCAAGCCCCCAGTGAGCAAGCCAAGCGCAATAGTAGCAAGGAAAAAATCCCTAAGTGCATGACGAAGAAACCTTGGGAGGAACCAAGACTCAAGGGGGGACCCCTTTCTGGCTGACAGTGGTCACCACGACAACGAGATAAATATATTAAAAACACAGAGTAATCAATTATAAACTATAATATAAAGTCCAGAGCTGTGCCATAGAAATGGGCTCATCAATCCTTACTTAGTATTAAGCAAGATGGGGGACAGCCATTTGCTTGGTAAAAGTAAAGCAAGACAGTTCTGTATGGGACATAAAATATATACATTTCAGGAGTGTGGCAGCAACTCCAGCAATTAACTATTATAGCCTAACTAAAAGGACAGAACCAGAAGGTAACACAGACTTGGGGGTGCCCTGAGGCATTGGCATCCCTCCACCCCACCATCAACAAAATTGAGTGAACGTGTGCTGTGGTGGGACGACAGCACCAGCATCTCAGTATGCCATAAACCCTCTGCCCATGAACCCCTGGATCTGTAACCTATATCTAAGGGAGAATATCAATTACCAAATGCTAAACTAAATAAGTAAGTTTTTAGCCTAGACTTAAAGAATGACTGTCTTTAAATGGACAAATCCTAGCATAAAAAATTCAAAATCTTAAAATGTGATAATTTATATAAAATATGATGTGGAACAATGCAAAGGCAGACCACACTGCACATTGTGCTTGAAGATTTTATCTACATGTCACTGAAGACAAGTAAACTCCCAACACATCTTATCACAGTTCACCCTGAACAATGAAAATAGCAATGGACAATAATGATGAAAATACACTTTTCTAACAAAAAAACTTTTTCTGATCATTTCTGTGTTTTCTTTGAATCACTGATCACTTCAGATGCTCAAGCAGGTTCTGTTTCTATTAAGAAAAGGTGCATAAATTAGAGCACTAGTGCTCAGTTTATGGAAGTCACAGCTGTGAAACTAACCATAAATACAGAACCTGTTGATGTACTCCTGGATAGTTTTAACTTTAAAATCTTGACTGTCATGGATGTTATTACACCAATACAAGAAAACTTTAAACAAACAGAAAGCACAACCAAAAAATAATTCAGGAGAACTAAACGTAATATAGAGAAACATTCATCAACGTCTTTCCATCTGAAATTCTTCAGACTATTTTTAATTCTATCGCAACAGATTTGTAGCAAATAGTTAATGGGTGTAACACTGAGCGATTAGGAGGCGGATGCAAATGCGTAGCAGATTTATTATAGGCAAATTCATAACTATCATCATATAAATGGCCGGAGATTGAGTAGTCAGAATATTCATCCTTTGACACATGACTTACACGAAGTTGAGACATGGCATCCATAGAATTGAATGACAAAACAGATCAGTAGCACTCAGACAGAGAAGCAATGCTAAAACAAGAAAGCAAACATTCAAAGACAGATACAAAGGCACTGAAAACTAGGGAATATGTACACACACTAACGACTAGTTAACAAGGAACAGGTGAATGCTATAATGAGTAACAATACAAGAAGAGGAGTGCATCAGATCAAACCACAACAAAACCATGCGGAGATCTATCTATCTAATCTATAAATGAATGATAGAACACTGTCCAGTATGAGAGACTGTGCAACAGTGTTTTTTTTTTCTGTATCTTGTGTAAAGTGAAATTAAACCAAGAAACCCTATTCAGCATTAAGAGAAAAGTTTTCTAACATTCCAATTCAGTAAATGTTTGACTGGCATGAAAATATTGTCTGTATGTTATGTAATATTTACGATATTGTATGCTAAATACAATATGGTATCATCTGTATGGTAAGTATTGACGCTTTACCAACTACATAATCCAAGTTCTGTTCTTGCAAAAATGTTTGGCCTGAGTAAGCCTGAACTAATCTTTGTTCCTTTACAGTCTGAATATCTGTGGTCTCACTGAAGAGTCTTGTGAATATATCGCATCAGTTCTACAAAAAGAAATCTCTTTACTGAGAGAACTGTGGATGAACGACAATGACCTGCAGGATTCAGGAGTAGACCAGCTCTGTGCTGGACTGACAAGTTCACACTGTAAACTGGAGATTCTCAGGTGAGTTTCTGTGAACTTATTTTTTAACTGAAACTGTAAAGTGTGGAAATATGAATAAAAATGTCAGTATCTTCTTTACAAAAAATACAAATCTGCCTTGTAAAACAGCACTATGAAAAAGAAAACGGACAAGCAAAGCTATGCAAGGCACTCTCACAATTTTATAAAGTCCTCTTCCATAAACATTATCAAATATTAACTTCTATTGAAATTAACTGCAACACAATACATAAACAGTGCATGTAAGACACACCTCATCTCTCTGGTAAACCATATACAAATGTTGTCACAGTAGCTGCTCTCTCCTTCTCCCTTGTTCGATGTCTGTGTGGGTGTGTCTGTGTGAAGGTGTGTGCATCGTGCCTGATAGATGTGTGTGTTTGACTGCGTGCACATCTCTGTGTGTGATGTGGGCATGGCTGTGAGTGTTCATCTAGTTAGCGTTATCTGTCTCACCTGTGATGAGTCCTGCGTGTGTGTATATAAACGTGTGCATGTCACTGTGTTGTGGTTGGTCTTTCTTGATGTTTGCATCGCTGTCGCCGTTGTTGTGGGATGTTTCTATGTATAAGTGTTAAAAGCAAAAGTGAAAATAAAGTCACTTCTATTCTCCGTGCCTAGCATTTGCCTTCTTTTGTGCAATAGGGCAGCTTGTCACATGTGTACTCACATCCTCATTCTTATCTGCAATTTCCTACACATATGACTGGTCTGACACATATTCTTACACATATGACTGGTCAGATCTTCAGTATCTGCACCTGGGGTAACAAAGACAGTTGTTAACCATTGTGAGACTTCTTAGCAGCAATGTTTGATATAGTAAACTGCAATATTCTATATGTATTCCTTTGCAGACTATCTGGCTGTGGTCTCACTAAACAGGCTTGCAAATCTCTTGCATTAGTTTTACAAACAGAAAACTCCTCATTGAGAGAACTGGAGATTAATTACAATAACCTGCAGGATTCAGGAGTGGAGCAGTTTTGTGCTGGACTGAAGAGTTCACAGTGTAAACTGGAGATACTAAGGTGAGTTTCCTGTGAGTATATTCTTAATGTACTCTTAATGGATACAGGACTGTGTGACAACATTGAAGCACAGTTCAAAAAAAGTCAAATATCAAGACAAAGAAACTCTTCAGAATGCATGGATGATTTCCTCCCAAAATCCAGTACTTTAACACTGTACACTAAGCAAAAGGAAGGGGGCTGAGGACCAGTGTGCATCAGATCCACTATCCATGACGAAATAAGCAAGATCCAGTTGTACATCAGAAAGGTCAAGTGATGAATGCTTAGTAAATAATTCAGACAGCAGAAACCCAAGAAGGGAATGTGGAGAAATGGGAGCTATAATGAAAGGATAACACCCTGAAAGGTATTTATACACCAGCAAATAGTGGAAGTGTCTGATATGGAAAAATCCTACAAATGACTGGAAAATTCTGGATTGAAAGAGATCATAGAGGAGCTGATTATAGCAGAATAGGAAAATGTTCTGAATAGGAGATCAGTAGAGGCTGGGATCTACCACACCAGGCAGAACCCCAGATGCAAAGATGCTTTTGATGCAATTCAGCACAGACTTACAGCTTAAGAAATACCAAAGGAAGAAAGAAAAATTACAAAAGATATGGAAGTTAAATGCAATGGTATAAATGTAATCCTCAAACTGGGAGAGTGGCTCCAGCAGATCCCAGAACATCCAAGGACTTCTCCCAAAAGAGTGCATCTCTGGGAACAGTAGTTATACTACACAGGTCCCTCTAGCTTCTGGACATCTGGTAGAGGACCTGAGCTTGAAGGGAAAAAAACACACACATGCACAAATATATACAGTCATGTGAAAGAATTACCCCATGAAAACCTTTGTCTTTTGTAGCATATTTAAACATGTGGACATTTGATCTTCTTTTTAATAATATTGAAGAATGGAAGTAAAATTACAATCAGAGAAGACTTAGATAAAGACCAGGACTTCTGAGCAATGTGCTTTAGATAGATACGTCCAAAGATGAATGATTTGGGCACAGTAAGACATGTTTGGCACAAATCAAATCTGTCAACAATGACCATCTGTCCAAAAATTGAAGCTGAAGTGGATCATGCTACATGACAATGACCCAAAACATTCCAGTAAATTCACCAAGGAATGACTAAAAAGAAAGAAAAAGACTTATGGAATGGCCAAGTCAAAGTCCTGATCTTAATCCTTTGGAGATGGTGCGGTGATTTGAAAGGATTCTGCATGGAGGCATGGGAAAATTTTTGACTCACCCAGTCAATGGCAGAGACTGGTACATGGTTATAGGAATTGTCTAATTGAGATTATTTCAGCCAATGGGGGAAATGCCAGCTGTTAGGGTACAGGGTGTCCTAACCTTTTCTTCAGTAGGAATTGACATCTTATTTCTCGTTAAGTAAAACAGTCAAATTGTCATTGCTTTTGCAAAAGTTTTGGAATACAGGGACAAGAATGTTGGAATACAGGGAAAGGAATTTTGTAAAAATCAGTAAGATTAGAAAGTGAGAAAAAGGTAAAACCTGGTTGTCCAGCAGCTCAATGTAGGAGCTGTGGTTCAGATTTACTGTCACTTCATAAAAGGACCAATGTCCATGTAATTAAAACACCCCCAGAACATCCCAGAGTCCTCCAGCTTGAACCACACCTTGCACAATCATCATTGGAGGCTTTCTGAGGTCTATGATGAACAATGACACCTGGCATCATTCACATGCAAGCAGAAATGAGGAGTAAAAGAAAAGGGAAAACCAAACTGGGAGAGAACTGAACTGGGGTTTGAGCAAGGGAAATAAGCTTCAGGGAAACACAGCTTGGCTCTCTGTTCTACCAGGGAGTAGAGGAAATACTGGAATGACACCTGGAGCCTGGAGTGTGAGTGGAGTACTTAATGGAGATGTGAAGTGGGCAGATGGCTCATTCAACCAGGCAAAATAGGTGGGGCAAATGGCAGTTACATCCACAAGAATTGAAGGAGTCTAACTAGACAAAGGCCCACTTGAAACCACTAGAGAGGTAGAGGGTGATTGACTGGAGAAGGCAGAAAATCAACTCAAATTAATAGGGGTAATTTCCCCCAGAAAGAACACCTAGAAGACAAACACAAGGGACAGCATTCCCTCACCGAACAGGAGAAGTAGACTCATGAGAGCCAAGAACAAACACCCTCTTGAGGGGGATAAGGCTAAAGAGCATGGCCCTGCAAGATTCTCATTACATATATGGGTCCAGATGTCTACTGTGCAAGATGACAATCACACAAAAAAACCTCCCTGAGTGGGGATTACGGAAGAAATGTTGGAAGGAACAAGATTCAAACCCCATTCTCCATTGGACGGCCCAGCTAGCAACCAGTCCATTTTTTATTAAGTTTAGTATAAACAGCCACTTCAGTGTAGGTGCGGGAGCCTGACTTACTCAGTTAGAGATGTTTCTAACATGGCAGCATGAGATCATCCACTGGCATCCTCTGTGTTAGAGATGGGCCACTGTGTGTGAAGAACATTAGCGATGGCATCTTCTGGAGACCTATTCTGTAAACTGTTGTGGGTCAAAGGTGGGTGGGAGCCTGGCTTTGATGTGCTACAGGGCCAACCTCTCAAAACAATTCATAATGATTGGTGTAAGTGCTAATGGTAGTAATGGATACTGCTGAGAAGTTTTTTGGCAGTGGAATGACTGAGGTTAACTTCAGACATGGTTAGACAGGAGACCTAGACTTCAACAGGTTGAAGATATTTGTGTTAACTCCTAATTCAGCATCTTCTGATTAAACCTTGTACTATATTTGCTCCATCTTTTCAGACTATCTGGCTGTGGTCTCACCGAAAAGTCTTGCAAATCTCTTACATTGGTTCTACAAAAAGAAAACTTGCTGAAAGAGTTGGAGATTAATAATAATAACCTGCTGGATTCGGGGGTGGAGCAGCTAAGTGCTGGACTGAAGAGTTCTCACTGTATACTGGAGATTCTGAGGTGAGTTTCTCTGAATTTATTCTCGAAAGGATACAGTAAGGTGATGCGACGTCTTCTAGTCCGGTTTTCAACACCGACTAGAAGAGAAAACCTAAAGAAAAACAAATTAGCTGATCACTAGATGGTTATTTAATGTTTACATATTGATAGAAGATCAACCATGTTATTGTGCTAAATAGTTAAGGTCATCAAATGCTCCTGTGGAAGAAAAAAAGTCTTTCTATGTAAACTGACATTCAAGGCAGGTCGAATTTATTTAAAGTCAAGAGTCTGTACTAAGATAAAAGCACTATTTGTTAACCTCAAAAAAGATGAATAATTAAACTTAGTAATAAGAAACTCATCAGTATGTCTGTAGAGTGTGAAAAACAGGAAAACATTACATAAATGTCAAAGCTTTGCTTTTACAAAGAGCAGAAATGTGGGAATACCTTGATATCCTGTACAGTAGAGCAGCATATTAGAGGGGAACGCTGAACATGTACAAAATACAATATAGGATGAGATTCAACAGATGATCAGATAATTTCTCTGTGGACCTGTGAATGCCTTGTAAAACACATTGCAACTCATCGCTGCCAGGTCAAGAAGGTTGTAGAAGACAGCAACCGACCACCTGCATGTTCCTACACAAACTGTATACACACGAACCTTCTGGAACATGATATCCACATTGCACTGCCAAGAAGAATTCAAAGAAGTGCATATTACATTTTGAATAAATTGTTGCATGAAATGTATGACACAAAAAAGTAATCCAGTAATGCAACACTATTTATCACCACACACACATACCTTCATGTGGTTATAGTCTGTAAACGTGTTTGGTTTGCGTTTGTGGTCCTTCCCAGTCTGCACATGCTGGTGCATCAAGCTGAGAATGCAGGTTGACTTGTTTTTGGGGGTGGACACCGTCAGCATGGCACTTCCTGAATTATACAGCTGATTTATACAGGTTACTGAGACATGCTTAGCAGTTCACAAACTAATGTTGAATTCCTGTGGGCCAAACTAGAATTCAAAATTAATTCCTCATTGACAAAATTTTAATCAACTCAGAAATGATGTCATGATGATGAGCAAAATAAACACTTGAGACAGACTAACTTATAAGACAAATAAACAAAATGTAATTAAATTCTTCTTGAAGGCAAAGCTTTTCCACAAAAGACCCCTAAACTTGTTCCCCCCCTTTCTTTCTACTTATCCACCTAACATTTTAACTAAGTAACCCCCACTACACAAAAGTTTCAGTGTGTCTGAGGGATGATCTCTCAATAAAGCCCGCACATAACCTTATGAATATTCCATGACCATATTCTCAGACATTCTCTTCCTCCCTTGGGACGACTAGAGTCCTTTCCCAAATATGAAACTGCTCTGCACACATACTTGGTATTCAAATCAGCAGCAATCCAAAATTTCATGTTGAATTTATAAGGCATCCTTTTTCCAATACACAGAGATACATTTTGTAATTCAGCATCCTCTGATTGCACGTTGTACTGTATTTATGCCTTTGCAGACTATCTGGCTGTGGTCTCACTGAAAAGGCTTGCAAATCTCTAAAATCAGTTCTACAAAGAGAAAACTCCTTGCTGAGAGAGCTGGACATTGATAACAATGATCTACAGGATTCAGGAGTGGAGCAGCTCTCTGCTGGACTGAAGAGTTTACAGTGTAAATTGAAAATACTCAGGTGAGTTTCTGTGAATTTATTACTGAATGGAAACAATAAAGTGTGATGAGACTGCATAGCAATTTTTAAAAAGTAAATGTAAGTCCTTATAGTACAACATTAAAATAACAAGCAAGGCGATGCAAGGCAATTTCAGTTTTATACTATAATATAAATTCTTCTTCTTTAAAGTAGTTTCAGACATACCTTTTTAGTGAACCTAACTGAAATGCATTAAATATGCATAATGCATAAAATTACACTGTGGAGACAAAGACAAAGCCACTAGAAGAGTTGAGCACAAGATGATGTTTATTAATGTTTTAGAGATTGAGAGCCCCCACTCATGTCCACTGGAGATAGGGAGTCTAAAGGAGAGAAATGAGCTGCATTTCTTTAAATGACCACACTGTGGAGATAAAGAGTCACATTTGTGACGCATACGCAGATTTTTAACACCTACAAAAAGAGAAATATAACATTTAAAAAGGAGACACAAGTTAGTTGATCACTATCTAGCTAATTGATCATTCACTCACTGTCTACCTCTTTTCCCTCCTTTCTGCAGATTGTCTGGATGTTTGGTCACAAAGAAAGGCTGTTCTTCTTTGGCTTCAGCTCTGGGTTCAAACCCCTCCCACCTGAAAGAACTGGATCTGAATTACAACAACCCAGAAGAGTCAGGAGTGAAGCTGCTCTCTGCTAGACTGGACACACTCAGGTATGTAGGAATCCCCTGTCCTTGCTCTGATCTGCTACTAAACTGTGCTCTCAGTGTATTAGCAATAACACCTTCTCCACTGTGAATATAATATACAAGTTTTACTTTGTGAATGGAATTACTGAAATAAATAAACTTTTCCATGATATTCTAATTTTATGACCAGCACGTGTACACACTAATAGGCACAGGAAAGTGAGATAACTATTGTGTGTGTGTGTGTTCAAAATTGTAAAACACTGTAAAGTGTGTGTGTATGTTTCTTTAGGGTGGACCATGCAGAGAGCACCAGGATGACATCAGGCATAAGAAAATGTAAGTAACACCTATAAAACAAAAAAAGAAATTAAAAGTTGATAAGCACTGACACAGGTGAGGGACATGTGCTGGTGTGGAGGAGAGGCACTGGGGTGTCGGAGGGACAGGGGTGGGGGAGGGGAACTGTGGGAGGACCTTGATCCCACAGGAGAGGATCATAGATAAAAATAATAATAACAAATCTAAAAAGTAGTCCCTGGGGTATCCTCCGCAATGGACTGGGGCTGTCCAAGTGGCATCCGGACCAGATGCCCAAACCACCTCAGCTGGCTCCTCTCAACATGGAGGAGCAGCGGCTCTACTCCAAGCCTCTCCTGAACTGCTGAGATCCTCACCTTATCTCTAAGGGAGAGTCCAGCCACTGCGGAGAAAACTCATTTCAGCTGCTTGTATCCGCAATCTTGTTGTTTTGGTCACTACCCAGTGCTTGTGACTATATGTCACACACACATACACAGACTTGCATTATTTGTGTTCTTTCATCCTCTCCTCTAATGTCTCTTCTTGTGTGCAGATGTGTGTGATCTCACACTGGACCCAAACACATCACATGCACTTCTCTTTCTGTCTGATGAGAACAGAAAGGTGACATGTGTAAAGGACCTGCAGCCGTATCATGATCATCCAGAGAGATTTAATTACTGGTCTCAGGTGATGAGTAGAGAGAGTCTGTCTGGACGCTGTTACTGGGAGGTTGAGTGGAACAAAAAGGTGGCTCATATAGCATTGACCTATAAAGGAATCAGCAGGAAAGGAGACAGCGGTGAAAGTAGGTTTGGATACAATCAAAAGTCCTGGAGGCTGGTCTACTCTAATAACACATACTCTGTCTGGCACAATAAGAAGGAAACTGTCCTCTCTGCCCCCCCCTCCAGCTCCAACAGAGTAGGAGTATATCTGGACTGGCCCGCAGGAACTCTGTCCTTCTACAGCATCTCCTCTCTCACACACACACTCACCCATTTACACACATTCCACTCCACTTTCACCGAGCCCCTCTATGCAGGGTTTTGGGTTGATTATGACTCCTCAGTTAGTATATGTAAGATAGAATAACCCCCTGTGTCCAAGAGGAACATCTGGTGGACATGATGAGACATCTGATGATCATAATATACACATACCTGCTGAGGTATTACATTGCTAGATAATAGTTTTGTGAAGTGAATCATTAAGTCTCTCTAGTTCTCTCTCCTTCAAACACAAATATTTTGCTTTGAAAATGTTACAAAGTATTTTTTTATGTATCTAAAGAATGTCTGTGTTTTTCTTTTGTATTCCTTTTATTGTCTTTCATTTTTCTCCATTTCTTCTCCATTTACCTCTTTCTCTTTCTCACAAACCTGGCTTATAGCACTTGTTCTCTATTTGTTTATATTGGTTTTGAATGTTACAGTATTTTTGTCTGTCTCTCTTATTCTGTCATTCTAGCACTCCTTTGTGCTCTGATACGAACATGCGCACACACACACACACACAAACAGAATTATCTGTAGCAATGATAGTGTAGTGTTTTAAATTTAGGTAGTGATTTATGAAGTGATTTGGGTATTCATTTTATATAGAGATTATTGTGTGGGATAGAACGGTGAGCAGAGAAGAGATGGGTGCAGAGAAGAATGGAGACCTGTGGAATGTCAAAGCACCTTTATGATGTTGGTTTAAGGAAGAGGCTCCTATTTTTTAAAAAAACAAAAGTTCAATGGGAAGAGGGCTCCTCTCTTTTCCTGTATTTCCCAGTTCTAGTTTGCAGCTTTCCCAGATGGATAAGATCTTTTCTATATGTTGTACCACAGCTTATGTAAACAACTCGCCTATATAAGGTGGGTGGTTAAAATTGTTGGCTCGATTCAATACTGTTCTTTGTAATAAACGTTTTACATATGTCGCGGATAATGCACTCTAAAATGACTTTTCCCTCGAACTTTGACCTGGTTCCAGGCACTCAGAAGTACGACGCACTCAGCACCTAAACCTCTCTAAGTATCCCAGGGTGATAGGTTTATGGCTGGCTACGCTCTCCAGAGCTACATTAATGAACTCAAAGTGGCCTGAGAGCTCTAATATGAATTCAGGGGAAGGAACTGAAACAACATTCTTTAATGGTACCATTTAAACACAAGTATTGAAAACTCCACTTTCCCATAATGCTATCAGATCAAGAAAGTCACCATTGGATTCCTCTCATTGAGAGGATTTCGGAGACATTGTTCTAGTTGACTAAAGTCCATGAGAACCCATAGAACTTCATATTGGTTCCATCACCTGTTCTGAACCATGGAGCTATGGTGCCATCAAATGGAGCAGAAAGAACCAAGAACAAGAACATTACCAGCTTTATTACTCAGAGCTGAAGAAGTTAAATATACTTTGGATACGAACTGGACAAGTTACATTACCATTAAGTTACTGTTAGGTCATTTTGTTTATGAATAATTTGTTCATAACCATGTACTGTTTATTAACCTCATTTGTATTAATTAGAGTTAAATCTGTACTTGATTTGGACCAAGTAGTTATGGGAAGAAAATGTAACCATACAATAAAGTGATATTTTCTTCCATGTTGAAGTCACTGTAGTAGAATAATACTATAGAAAAGTAATGTTAATCGTGTGAAGTTAGTCTATTTATTAGGCTTGGAAGTAATTAGTTTAGAATACGTGCAATATGGTTTTGTGTATCCTGTCTTATTTTTTGTTTTTATTGTTTTATTATGCATGACTGAGGCTGTTTCCCATTGTGATCAAATTTGCTATCAAAGTTGCTATCATTTGACCTATCAAAAAAAACCAAAAAAACAAAAGAAATAAAATGTTTCCTTTCTCCCTATCAAAGATAAACAGGAGAAAACGAACACAAAAGGAAAGGTACCTGCTACTCCAAAGTAAACCAAAGTGCTTAAAGTTTGTAGGAATATGTATCAGTAACAATGCTTAACTTTAATATTGTTTAACTTTAATATATATACTACAGCTACAAGGTCGAACTTCCTAACACTTAGAATGTTCTGCAAGTGTTAACGGTCATATTAAGGGAACATTTACTTGTTTAGTTGCAGCTGTGAGAGAAATACATGAAGACTCCCTGACACTGATAAGTGCAGAGACAGCAAGTATGTGCCAAAAACAGGAAAATGTCCTTGAGCAGTTAGA
>JAOYMR010026726.1:5893-18074 GCA_025802075.1 Tenebrosternarchus preto | reverse complement strand
CCAGGAAACAGTTCACCCCACTCCTCCCCCCAGGAAACAGTTCACCCCACTCCTCCCCCCAGGAAACAGTTCACCCCCATGTGCAGGTTTTGAGAAGCTCCCTAGCTGTGTTCACTAGATTAGATTTTGTTCAAAAAGCTACTCACACTCGTGGGAGCCAGAGAAGAGCAAAAACACAGTTGTGATTGAAGCTGTGTAGGAGTGTCACATGACATTTATCCTGGTGACATTATCCTGGTGATACCATTGAACAGTCACCAATACTGTGTACACATATATACCATGTGCCCACAAAACAAACATGTATATAATTAGAACGCAAAAATGGACTCAGCTTCTCTGGGGATTGAAAACAGACAATTCCATGAATACAGGGAAAATGGAGACTGATGGTACACTGTTAGCCTGTATACTGCTTCTCATTTAACACTGAAAACTCAGACCATCTAGGATAAAACAAGCAGAATGCAAACACATCCTCTATGGTTTACACTGACAAGAACAAGAGAGAGGGGACAGTGTGGTTAGAGTAGAAAATGAGAGCGAGAGAGAGAGACAGAGAGAGAGAGAGAGAGAGAGACAGAGAGAGAGAGAGAGAGACAGAGAGAGAGAGAGAGAGGGACAGAGAGAGAGACACACACACACACACATTGTGGAAAGCAGTGCTAGACTGATATGTTTTTTTTTTTTTTTAAATAAATATTTATTTTTGCAGATATTTAGAGAGAAGGGTGAATGATGGCTGATCTGTAATGCTTTGTCTTTTGGACCTGATAAAATACGACTTAATAATGAATAATTACTAATAACAACAATAAATGTAAGTTACAGTACAGAGGTTTCCTCACCACCGTCCCAAACTGTCCTGAAGCACATGTGTGTTTGTTTAGGTAACAACCTAAACAATCGGAACAATCAAAGGCGGTTAACATATTTGTACAGCCAGCGCTGGTGAGGTAGCGAGAGCAGACAACCTGACAGAGCGGAGATTCAAAACTACACACACCAGCGATAAAATGGTGACAAAGACGGTTTTAGCATTGAGGCACTTTGTAAAATTGGTTATATGGATATTCTCATCATTTATTGCTGGGTTACACAATATAATTTGTTCTTTATAACACATTATAATTATAGTCAGATAAACGTAAGTTTTACACGCGTTAACCCTTTACTCGCTCACGTTGTTGGCTGCAAGTTAGAAGGGTAGAGGTAAGTAAATATAATAATGATATAATAGCTTTGGATTCCTGTTAGCATATGCCAACAAATCTCCTATTAGTTAATGTAACCAACTGTAACTAATGTCTTATAAGCATTATAACCAGTCACTGATCGTAGCAGATTGTTGAACAGGGCTGAGAAAACAGCGTTTTGAGCCCTGCAAGCTAGTTACCTGCTAGCTTTCCAACACCACAATTCCCATGATCCTTCATTATTCACATTTAATGACACAGACAGTAAACACAGTGCTTAAACAACCTCATGTGCACAGAGCTGAGGCCCTCCAGATGCTCGATGCTACACTTTCACAGCTTTTATCAACGCTGAGTAACTTAAATTCTAGTACCTATTTGTTATTGTATTTATTTAACAGAACTCGTAGTAGGACTGGCATGATTCTTGTATTCTAGAAGTGATCTAGATCAAATGTCTACCGATCTCCAACATACTGGCTAGGATGTACTCTGAGTCAACAACAAAGCACTCTTTGTGCATCGCTCTAGATAAGAGCGTTTGCTAAATGCGGTAAATGTAATTGATGTACACACACACACACACAAACACACGTGCACCCAAGCCCTCATAGTTCTTCTCTAGGCTGACAGTGGCCATTACTTCTGGAACGTGCACTTCAACCTGGCGTTTACCAGTCACACGTGAAGACAGCCACTCTTCCACCAGGGCCTTGAGGGTTGAAGGTGCTCCGACCAGCTTCACGTCCATCACCCTCATCTCACATGTGATCCACATGTACGACCGACCCAGACCCCACTGGCCTCGAACCCACATGTTCAATTGATTAGGGGGCATCACATGCTATCAGACCAGAATGCTTTGGGTGGAATACATAATTATGGTTTTGGAACATGATTTTATGATTTATGAATATGCAAATATGATTTTCCGACCTGTATTGACATTAGAGTTGGAATTACTATTGAAGTTGGGATTATAACTGATTATCTCTGTGTGTTATGATCCACAAAGCATCACTTATCTTGTTCTTATGAAAAAAAAATCTCATTGCTAGGCCTGTTTATTTAGGCTGCATTAAAGATAGAAGAGACTTAGGATTTTAGACAACGCCATTTAATTCCAATTAAAACTGCTGTACTCGTTACTGAATAACTATTTTTATAAATCATGACTGAGTTGAGTGAATTATTCAGTCCTACATGACATTTACATATCCTTATTGGACACTTAAGACGAAACATTTTTAACAGAAATGATCAAGGCTATAATAATCTCTGTAGCACGCAGAGCGTAAACATATTACAGGCGGCGATCTGGCGATCTGGCATATTGTCAACAATAACTCTCAGGCAAAAAAAGCCCACAGCAAACCCTACTGTTCTGCTAGGGTCGTATTTCTACATTCTGGCCAAATGTAAGATTCGTTCTGAAAGAAGCTGTGAGCAATTTTTTATTTCCTGAGAACAGCAACAAGAATGTGAACCACAACAGAAAGCGAAACAGCTTAGTGATTTCTGTAAACTAACAAACAATGAGATGCACCAAAACCAATCAGAATCATTAATATCAACGATCAGAAAAGATATTCAGTGCCTTCTAAAGGCATACAGTTTCCATTTTACAAAATAACACATGGTGGAAGCAGGCAGGCAGGCAGGCAGGCAGGCACACACACACACACACACACACACAGGCAGAGCCAGTCATGCAGATAGACAGACACACACATGCGCACACACACGCTCTCATGTTCTCCCTCTCAAAAAAAGTACCAGCCTAATTAAGCACACCTTCTGGACCTGGTGGTAGGGGTTCAGAGCTGGGGTGGAGCTGGCTGTACCGATACACACAGACTGGGCTGCAGTCAACCCAAACAAGATCTCATTAGTCCATATCAAACATGATACCTCGTTTTTATAAGTTACAAGCTTTGTTTAAGCAAACAAAGGGTTGAGAAACGTCAAAACCTTTCGACTGACATCTATTAAAGTAAAACTAACGAAGTAAAAAAGGTTATAATTGTTAGTCAGGAGCAAACCACAGCGACCTTTGGCTCGACTGTTCATTGTACATACAACGTAATAACGGGAGTTTTATTTACGAAGCCTAGTCTAGCGCACATTCCTGGCATGATTCGATGTTTATCATGACATCCTTCGTTCAGCGTACGAAGACCATTACGTACAACGTGGGCCCTGTCTGTGCACGTCGAAGGGTTTGTCACAGAAACATGCCACTATAACTTCATCCCATTGGTAAACAGTTACCACCACTTCCCAACAATAGTACTTGTGTCCAAATTCGCTGGGGAAAATGAGATTCTTACAGAATACATAACGCTCCATAAAGCTACAACAGATTATGTGGTTACACTCCATTACTCTTTACTCAAGATTTTCATACAAGGAAACTGCCCTTTTTAGTAGTGCAAAGTGCAAAGCTCAGGTACAGTTCCTGTTTGGCTAGAGGCTGAACAGGTTTGTGTCTCCCTTCTCGGTTGTTGGTCATGGATTCATTCTGATTAAATCAGATTGAGAATGTCACACAAATGTCACACAAACATTTCATCTTTTCATCTGATTGTTTGTTAACTTTCACCCAACAGATTATTATACCTGAAGAACTAAAATGTTTTGAAACAAATCCAACGTTCTCAGACTGTTGTTATGTCTATGGGACAGGGAGATAAGACCATATCTTATATACCGTAGTTAAAATTTTAAATTACAGGAATTCTGGGACGTTTAGTTTAAGGTTTCAATTGTTGGTATTTATTTTTCTTACCCAGGGATGCCTCGGATGCAAAATGGCTGATTTTGGTTATCTGAACAACTTTATTAGTTTATACAATTAACATTTTTACCATAGTCCACCTCCACCCCCCAGAGAGCTTCAGGACCTTGTCCAAGCGTTGGCTCCAGGAACCTTGACCTCAAGCTTGTGGTAAGGTCATGAAATAACGCGTTACACATGATGTCACAACCCACAAAGAAGAGGATGTCCGACAGTGAAGGAGGAGCTGACGCAAGTGCAAATGGAAAAAAAAAAAAAAAGTTACTGAAATGATCTCAGAGTTTTTGTGTGGAATTGATCTGAAGTGTATCACTGCAGCCCCACCTGTCTCACGCCAAGAGCTAATGTTTACAAGCCCGTAGTTAGACTCCATTACCCTTGCTTTGTGTGACTCTAATTGAAGTCCATTCAGTCTCAGAGAGATCTGAAACCCGGTGCTTTCAGCAGTCGTGGATAAGTTTCCCCCCCCCCGCGGCCCCGGGCTAACGGCTAATGCTCCAGTGCATCGTAGTCATCTCCGATTACACCCTCTCCCCCCCCCTGCGGTGAGAGCCAGTTCGGCCCAGTGCTGGACCTTCAGACTCGAACCCAAACCCAAACCCTAACCCTAACCCGTCGCGCTGGGCAGTGCACCGGACATGTCTGGGAAAGAGGCTGCGTGAGGCGTCCATTCTTCAGCCGCAGTGACACATGAAGGGGGGTGGAGGTCTCCACACGCCACCAACCACAGAAACCCTTTATCAGGGTGACCTTCATCAGACCTTCATCAGCTCTTACCACCGCGGGACACAACAAAACCCACGCCTTTTCCTATAAAAACAGGGACCCCCCCCCCCCCCAAAGCTCTTGCTATGCTTCCTCAAATCAAACTGGTCGCTTTGATTTCTGTTTTACAGATTAAATCGTCTGTCAGGTGGTGGAAAAGAAATATGAATGCACAACACTGAGCAACTCCATGAATAGAAGAGCTGATCTATTTCTACAGAACATAAAACACAGCTAAAAAGACAAAGAGAAAGCAAAACTTCAAATGACTCAGACATAACAACTGCAGTTTTCAATCCATTCTTTCTCTGAATGGCATAATTTAAAGAGGTCATGACTCACCGCACTGTCTAATCCAAGAGATGGGGTGCTTCTTGTGTACCTACTGATTACTTTAGAACACTCTGGTGCTATTTTTGTGAATGTCACAATTCCAGCAGTCAAATCCCATTCATTCTGAATCAAACTTCCCAGACATCTGGACTTGGAATGTTGAAAGAGATGCTTTTTCCATACAACACATTCTGAAACTGAGCCCAGACCAGCGGCATGTACAAGCATGTTGTACATGGAAATCCCTTGACTGAATGGAATACAACACAGCACTACACACTTCCCAGCACCACTGTCACACTCTGGGGTCAGGTGCTCTGTCCGTATCCGAGTCCTGTAGATTTTCCTGGCCTGGTTCATGAGTCACTCGATTTCTGGTGGTCATTAGATGATTTTTAAACACATTTTTAATGTTAATGCACTCGTAGACTCACACAATATTATGATTAACTTACTGAATTACTTTAATTACAACTTAAAATTACAGATTAATTACAGCTTAATATTACTGATACAATGTCCAAAAGCATGTGGACACGCCTAATTACTGATATCTGCCACGTTCATTGCCAACACGTATAAAAAACCAAACATGTAATATAAACGAAAACAGTTACAGTAGAACAGATCTGCAGAGGTGCACATGGTCTCCTGCATCACTCAGTAGAGAGTTCAAACTGCCTAAGGAAGCAAGATCAGCACAAGCACTGTGTGTCAGGAACGTCACGAAATGGGCTTTCACAACCACGTAACTGCACACAAGCCAAAGATCCTTACACACAATGCAAAACTGGTCTCTGGGGCAGTGGAAACGTCTTCTCTGGAGTAGTGAATCATGCTTCACTACCCGTCAGTCTGATGAATAAATCTGAATTTAGATAATGCCATCGTTACCTACTGGATGCACGGTACCAGCCGCAAAGTCCAGCGGAGGAGGTACAACGGGCTCAAGGTTTGGGCCCCTTAGTTCCAGTGAAAGAACATGTTACTTTTACAGCATACAAAGACCTTTTAGACAATTACAGGCTCCCAGGCTTGTGTCAACAGTTTAGTCCCTTCATGTTCCAGCAATGATTATCACTGTGGACCAAGTGAGGTCCATACAGACAGTGTTTTTAGGGAGGGGGGGGGTCATGAGGAGGGACCCCACCATGGAAACTTGTACTAATGTGAAACAGGATGTTTTGTTTCTCTGAAAGCCTCATGCACCTCATTCGATTCTGACTACATAGACATATTTTATAACAATACTGCAGTTACTCCTTTATCGGAATCATTATTGGAATCTCTATCCATCTGCCCTCATGCATGGCAGGTCATTCATACAAAGGAAAAGGTCACTGGAAAAAATGACGTCTCTGGTCAAAGGACAAGTGAATCAAGCATCAGTTAATTGAACTCAGTACACAGAACTGAAACAAAGCAGTACTAAATTGGGAGTGTATGGTTACAGCTAGTGAATCGGTGAATGAACTGCTCAGTGAACTGGTACTGCGGTATAACGGCTGTAATTCACCTTTGGTGCAACAAATTTATCCTCAGTCACGGTATCTCCTCGAGTATCCATCAAAGATGATGGAAACCAAACCTTGGAAGCACACTGCTCTGGGCCAGTATTCCAAAATATACCAGAAACCAGGAAGGTGATATAAGGTGGAACTGTGCATGGGGTCTCAACAGGACAGTGAGAGAATTCAATGTGTCAAATGTCTATAGAGCAACACCTGGTTCACAATACAGGTCATACCCTCAGTGTGTGCAGTCGTATCCTGCCGGACTTGATCAGTTATACCTTTACACGAGTACATTAGAGGAAATGATCCCTGCAGGCTCCCTTTAATTGTAACCCAATTTTTTTTTTATGACAAGGGAAATACAGAGCAGAGAAATCCAGCCGCACGTCAGGTGTTAAGTATTCCATCAATAGTTACCACCTCTGTGTGCCACAATCCACAATGAATAGTGACAGGCAAAAAGAACAGCATAATCACAGGCAGGCCAGCAGAACCTGTCGATAATCGCATGCAGAGCCATTGGATCAGAACTAGGTGTTGAAAATGGATCTTCTCCCAGAATCTAAACTATGGACCAACTCAACAACACAGAATGTGAACTGGATAGCAGGATTTTTTACCAGAACATTAGAGACTCTGGTTTTTAGACGTCCGGTTCAGACGTTGCCTTTCAGCTGCTCCCTGCGGCTTGGGTTTATCGGGTTGACGTTTTTGGGGTTTTTTTTTTAAACACTCAAACATCTTCTGCCTGAATTACAGGCAATTCAAACCACCTGAGTGTGTTGAGCGAGCGTGAACCCGGACTACCCCCCCGTTCCCCTCGGCTCCTCCACACACTCACTTCTGGTTGCAATTAGATCTGAGCACACAACAGCGTACAGAAACAAATAACCCTCCGTCTGCCCTCAGCCAGCCGCTTTCCAGGGCCTCTCTCTGCTCTCCGAGGAGAAACCCACAGATCAAAAGCAGACCTAGTGATGTTTTTTCCCTCTAACTCTAGCATGTCCTCTAGCTCACTCTGCAATCCTGTCCTGACTTGCCTATGCTAGTTGTCCAAGGCTGTACTCGTATGTATCTAAGGCTGTCACACAGGTCCTGAAAAGCTTGTGAGTAACCCTTTCGATAACGCAGTCAGGGGCCCTACAAATAAACAATCAGCCTGGATAAACCTGAGGTCAAGTTTTGCAAAATAGTCCGGCAACATCAGACACACACACACCTATCCATCTATGCAAAAAAAAAAAAAATCATACTTGTATAAATTCACTTCAGTGCACTGGGAACGCTGATAAATAAAGGTCTGCCGAATAAATGAACAAATCGAAGGTAAATCCTTGTACTAACCAGGTAAACGCAGCACGCACGTGAAACGCCTCCTTTGTGAATGAGTTTCACTCCAAACACCTCGGAACCGTCGCAGGCGTAACTGCACGCGGGGAAGAATGTTTAATCCCCGGGAGCCAGAAGAACACAAAGGGTGTGTGCCATAGCGGGAACCAAGTCAAACGCTGCGATGCTCTCCAAATGAAATACTATCGAGCTATCAAGCCACGTTTCGTGCTTGCAGTGTTAGACTACATTGTTTAACACAAGCAAGGCTGCAATGTAGCCAATCCCAACTTGATGTACGGGCAAATGCATCCTCGAACAAATGAACGTTTCTATCTAATCATCAAATTCTTTACTAACAAGCAAAATAAGATAGCGATTTAAGATCGTAATTTTAGCGCGGCGTACGTACGATCACTTTCCATTTTCAAAGGCTTGCAGTTCGCCGTTACAAAGCAGTCGTCGGCTAGCCTAAAAGCGCTGCTTCCCGACGAAACGGACCCGTGCCTTACCTGAGAATCCAGCCTGTGTTCATTGTTCCACTGCGACACGTGTAAAACTCGTCCTTTTCTCACGGTCTATTGTTCGTCGTTCTCTGTACCGCGCGAGCGAAAGACATGCTGCAAGTAAGACTGATGCTTCGAATGTAGCGGACCGCGCGCACTCGGCGTTACAAGCCTTTTGGTTACTATCTAGTTGGGGGAGGAGACGCTCGTGCTGCTCAGAGTTGCACTCGGGCGCCGCTGTCGTCGGCTATTAATAAAGAGACCTAAAACCCACTGGAATGACCAGATGTAGCTCGTGGCCATAGGTTCCTAACACTGTGCATCTTTTATGAATCTATCCATTGTTATAAGCATTTTATTCGGATTTCTTTTAAAAATGTTGCTGCACTCTGACAATGTTAAAAATGTTGACATTTTTATTATATGACAAAAGTACAAAAGCTTACTTCTGCAGTATGATTACAGATGAACATTTAGACACAGTGCTAAAGTTTTTATATCTCAGTTATATTTGGAATGTCTATGCACGGGCCTTCTGCAGTCTCCTCCATGTCTATGTTGTGTTACCTTATTCCAGGACGTTTTTGATGAGCTCATGCACCATAAAATCCTTGTCTTTTTGTCACAGTTCAAATGATCCCACTGTTCAAGGAGTCTGGAGGATTTCCGTAAAAAAAAAAAGGTTTCTGTACACCTAATGAAATAAAGGCTGTTTGCATCATCACCAATAGCAATGGAAGGTGCAGTTTAGAAACAACCCTCACCTATGACAATAGGACAGGTGAGATGCCCCTAAGTTATCCTTCTCAGACGTTTGTAATGACATACCACAGGTGAGATGCCCCTAAGTCATCATTCTCAGATGTTTGTGATGACATACCACAGGTGAGATGCCCCTAAGAATTTCTGGAGGATTTCCTCATCCTTCTCAGACGTTTGTGATGACTGCTCTTCACAAGTTTCACATAATGTCCATTCATCTTAATCTGTGCAAGGTGTTTCTTTTTTTTTTTTTTTTTTTACAGTTAAACAGTCATCTGGCTACATCTAAGCTGGTTAAATAACATTAAGTCAAAGGAGAACTCTTCCAGTATGGGGCTGTAATTGTACAGGCAGCCTAGGGACTCAAAGGCTCAAGCACTTATCGCCTTCTTCATGAATGCCAGAATATATTGTGTGTGTGTGTGTTGAGAATGTGTGTGACTCTCTGTGTGTGTGTGTGCTGAGTATGTGTGTGACTGTGTGTGTGTGTGTGTGTGTGCTGAGTATGTGTGTGACTGTGTGTGTGTGTGTGTGTGTGTATTTGTGTGTGTGTCTGTGTGTTCAAGTGTGTCTGTGCCCCGCAAAAATATCTAGTCAGCCAAACTGTTGGTTCTTTATCTAGGTCAGTTGGAGTCCCCTGCCCATCAATTTACTCCCGTATGCTTTGGTGAGAATGAACATAAAGTGTGTTTGGCCCAGTTCTTCTCTTCAAACGTGTCTCCCACACCGTAACAAACCGTGTCTTAATTAATCATCCTCTGCCTTTTCCCAAAGTGCTCACGACCGAAGCAGAGAGTTTCAGTTCAGTAGCAGAACAACGCTAGCACAGACCCCTCCGGCTGCTCCACCCCGTTACCTGGTGGAGGTGTTAGACTCCACCACCTCGTTCACATCAAAGCCTTAAAGTCTTACTCCAGAATCCTCCTCAGTAACTGCAGGTAGCCTGTATGGTTCTCCACCTGTATGGTTCTCCACCTGTATGGTTCTCCACCTGCCTCTTACTAGGACCTGTAAGATTCCTCAGGACCTGGCTGGTTCCCTGCACTGACACACTGTCCCTGCTCCTCATCAGCATCGCTGTGGTGTATGGAGCTGTGCTTAAAGAGCAGGCGTTAGGGTGCCATTTCTTATGTTACTCAGTGCTGCAGGCAGACTGCCAATTACAATGAGCCCTGTCGATTTTCGTTGTCATTTGATTGGTCTAAGTTACTGTCAGGGTTTTGTTACAGTGACTGTGTCTTCTCCCGCTTGCTCACTCTCACACTCTCGCTCTCATTCTAGAAGAGTCTCTTAGTTCCAGATCATTATATTTTCATTCTCTTCTTCTGAGACCCCTGTCTGCCTGCAACCACTCTTCCTCTTTTTCTTTCTCTCTATCTCACTTCCTCTGTCTCTCTCTCTCTCTCTCTCTCATCTTTCCTCAGTGTGGTGTGAGGAGTCTTTGAAAGATAAACTACAGGGATTCACCAGCCTTTTCAAATCAAGCTGTATTTCGTACACCCCTCACCAAACCTCAGTGAGCAAATACAAAAAAAATCATAACGGCAGTGAGAGGCCACTCCCTCCACCCCCTCCACCCTCACCTCCACTATCATTATCCTCCAGTGGATGTGTTTAGGCTCCTGGAGTCTCCATTGCTATTTCAGTGTGTCTTCATGTCTTACACTGAGAGAAAGCAGGTGAGTGGTTCAGTACAGCAGAAACACTTCAACATGTGGCCAGTGCTCTGATTTATTCATGTTTGTTGTAGCTCAAGTATAATAATTAGGGCACTTTAAGCACCAAATCACCCTGACAGTAACCATAGGGACGGACTGATTCTCTGACTCTGTGGTGCCTCCGGTTCCTCCAGGAAGCAGAGATGTCTCAGTCTTTTGGACCCACTTTCCTCTGACTGCATCTCGTATGCGTCAGGCTTGTTTCCAAGCACCTTTCATTCCAACTGGAAGTTCTTTTGAATCCTTCAGCTGCAGTTCTGCTGTAGCTCGACACGTGCAGTTACAGTGAAGACGAACGCTCCGTCATCTAGTGACGTACACAGATCTGGAAACCCCAAAGCCTTTTCTATGTGTTGTTTCTTTTCTCATTGTTTGCCCTCCTGTAACTGCCCCGGCACAGTCGTCACACCATATTTTTTGCATTAGAAAGGAGATGGGGGTATTTTCAGTAATGTGAAGCAGCAGTGCTGGACCTGCCATCTCACAAGGGTCTGTGTTCACCACTCTGGCCTCTAAAACTGATCCAAATGAGCCATAGTCTGTGTTGGAGGTGCTGTGTACTGCCTCAGCCCAGAGTTCCAGCGCTGGCTGGGAGCTCCAGGTGGGCTAACCCAGCCTCCCCAGCCTCCTCCTGGGCTGACACTCTCCTCCTGGCACCTGGATGTGAGGCAATGAGATACAACCAGTGTGAATGGGAGTGCAAGTCCCTCCCTCCCACAGAGAGCCAGAGGAGCTTTAAAAGGACAAATGCCACATATGACGAGCTTTTGCTTCCATGTAACTGTGTGTTTACCTGCAGTACAGCACTGCAGTCATAGACCGGTATAGACCAGTACAGCACTGCAGTCATAGACCGGTATAGACCAGTACAGCACTGCAGTCATAGACCGGTATAGACCAGTATAGCACTGCAGTCATAGACCGGTATAGACCAGTATAGCACTGCAGTCATAGACCGGTATAGACCAGTATGGCACTGCAGTCATAGACCGGTATAGACCAGTATAGCACTGTAGTCATAGACCGGTATAGACCAGTATAGCACTGCAGTCATAGACCGGTATAGACCAGTACGGCACTGCAGTCATAGACCGGTATAGACCAGTACGGCACTGTAGTCATAGACCGGTATAGACCAGTATAGCACCGCAGTCATAGACCAGTATAGACCAGTAAAGCACCGTGGTCATAGACCAGTATAGCACTGCGGTCATAGACCAGTATAGACCAGTATAACACCACTGTCATAAACCAGTATAGA
>JAOYMR010026725.1:0-18104 GCA_025802075.1 Tenebrosternarchus preto | reverse complement strand
GCCGGCGGGGGCCGCGCCCCCCGCGGGCCGCCCCCGCCGCCCCCCCGGCCCCGCCCCCCCCCCCCCCCCCCCCCCCCCCCCCCCGCCTGCAGTGCTGCTCCTGCCCCTCCTAATGCTGCCTTTGAAGTCACCTCTCAGCTCCTCTTCTCCCTCATGCTGCCTTTGTGTTTCTAATAGTGCTAAGGGAGCACTAGAGCAAAGAAAATTCCATACAAGGGCCTTATGTAAACACTCACTCAGTGTGTGTGCATTTGTGTGTGGGTGTGTGTGTGTGTACTGTATGTGCATTCATGGATGTGCATTAGTGAGTGTGCATTTTGTGTGTATAGACTTACGTCAGGTCATTCATGTGTGTGCTAGTGAATGCCAGCATGCCTGCAGATTTGGTGCATCATGAACAGCTATTAGAAAGTCCATGCAATATTTGCAAGACGGTTTGAGGCTGGACTAAGGCCCAGACCTCTCCCATGTCATCATTGGCCTTTGCATTCGTGCTACGGCGTCCCGCTGTGTCCCGTAGACACACTCGCGCTTCCGCTCGTCCATCTGAACTAAAGGCAACAGTAAATATCCCGCACCGGCGACAGTGGCTGTAAGAGAGTCTCATATTTCTTGGTGTGATGTAGAATCCTTAGCCCTTACCCTTAGTGTGTTCCACCCAGCCAGTGTGACTCCAGCTTGGCCCCTGAAGAACACGCCACTGTGCTCTTTCGCACTTCACCATCTCAACCTGATTCACCTCGTCACCGCCGGCGGCCTGAACTCGGCCAGGTGTGTGTTGGGTCAGGAGACTGGCCAGGCTACAGCAGCTGCATATACCAGACTGCTGGATGCTCCTGCCAGCTTCGGTTGATGAAGGGCTGGACCACTGATTCTAAAACCGTTCCTTTTTGACAGCAAGTAGGGGTTTCAAATTGTACTTTGTGTAAATTATAGCCAAGGCATATATGACTGCATAATTGAAGATTATATTTTTCACTATGGGAGCTGTGTTTTTTTTTTTTAGTAGTTTAAATACTCTCTTGGTTGGTATTGCACATAAAGCAATACAGATCATTTTGGTGGAGGACTGGTAGCCTGAATTGATCAGGTTTCACTGGAAACAAGTTTCATCTTTGCTTTACTTCACCTGTGGGTTTGCCATTTCTGTAGCACATGTCTACATTTAATTCAATTTTAAATTCATTTAATTTCAGCTTAAAGCTGGAGTCAGGGCTAATTTTGTTTTAACTCACTTAATATGAAAATGATGGTGCTTTTCAATTACCAAGTTAATTGTAATCAATTGGATTCCAGTCCTGCCCTGAGCAGTCAGTCAATGGCATAATGCGACTGTGTGGGGGGTTTTTTTGTTTTTTTTTTTGTTTTTTTTTTACACATTCAATTTCATTAAGTTCGATCTTGAGGCCCCATTGAAGTGATGCACAGCCCCAGTCTGCCCTTTGGCTTCTACAATATAAATGATGGCAGTTTATAATGCAAATAAGGGAATTCTGTAACAGATAATGTCAATGTGTATAGCAGAAAAGAAGCATGTTCTGTCTGGTATTTTATTTATCATGCAATTTGAAAGAGACTCCTCTACCACCTTTGAACATATTTTCTTTTTTACAGATGTTTTTCTCTCTTCTTCTTGCACTATATATAATATATCGGTGTTATTTGATGTTTACTTTCGTGTTTTCTTCTTTTGCTGTTTTTTCTCTCTCTCTCTCTCTCTCTCTGCCTCTCTCTCTCTCTATCTCTCTGCCTCTCTCTCTCTCTTTCTCTCTCTCTCCCTCTCTCTCTGCCTCTCTCTCTCTTTCTCTCTCTCCCTCTCTCTCTCCCTCTCTCTCTGCCTCTCTCTCTCTCTCTCTCTCTCTCTCTCTCTCTATCTCTCTGCCTCTCTCTCTCTCTCTCTCTCCCTCCCTCTCTCCCTCTCTGACAGAAGTGTGGTTCAGGAGGGTGTCTGAGGTTCAAATCAGCTCCTCTTCTGTGTCTCTGTTTAGGAAGAGCTGATGTTTCCTCTGCCCTTTTGGGATTTACTTCCCTGGTCATTGTGACTGTAAAACCCAGCGGGACAGAGGATAGAAAATCGATCGGGAGATCTAACATTTCTTCAGACCGCTTTGAAAATGGTTTGATCAATATTATCAGCTCCAAGAATAATAGATCAAACATGGAGATTTCCTCTCCAGTAACAAAGGCAGCTGTGCATGTGCAACCTCAAGGGTCCCAGCAACAAATTATAAACCACATTAGAAGGATAATGTTTGATGAAGCAGGTACACACAGTTTCACTATTCACAAAACACTCTGTATGGAATTTACCACCTGGGCATAGAGGGACAGAGAGAAAAATGAACCAAAAGGTGGTTTAATCTGTGAGAGTGATCAATGCTTTGAATCCACACCATATCTCGTTTAGCAGACATATATATTTCTGTAATTTAGCATATATCTGCCATTGTTCATTTGATGGTACCATTGTTAATTTGATGGTTGCCATAGTTAATTTGATGGCGCTCATTGAGTACATGTAAGCTTCAGCAGACATTTTTGATCTCTGCTTCGTTTTTGCATATTTAACTCCATTTATTTCTACAATTAGACCCCTTGTTAGTTTTTTTTTTTTTTTTTGGTACATTAGAGGAGGTTCTGACAGTGAGAAGAACCTCTTAGATGAATTACAGGGAGCGTGTGCTCAGTGTGTAGGCTGCAGTTCCATGGCTGGCAGGGTGGAGGCAGTGTGACAGTTTTGAGTGACCTATCCAGGGTCACTGAGCACCTCCAGGTGACTAAAGGCACACACTTGGGGAGGAGTGACAGAACAGTACTTGCTGGAGGTGTTTGTTCTCCACATTATCAATCATGACTATTGGCCCTGTCTCGTGTGCTTTGACAGGATATGTTAGCTATTTATTGAAAATACAAAATACTGACTTTCTGGTGACATTTTGGATGTTTTTTTTTATTTTTATCGAGAACAGCTTAGGTATAGGTGTAGGCACAGCATTTTAGCTATAGTAATATATAAGTATCTGGAAATAACCCGTGTGTGTGTGTGTGTGTGTGTGTGTGTATGTGTTCATAATCTCAGTTTCTGGCTGCACTCATGTATCCACTAGCAGAATGACTCAGCAAGGCCTTTTTACACACACGCACATGCACATATACACACACACACACACGCACATACACACTGGATTGAACAGAGATCATCTGTAACAGACTGCACAGTCTTGTCAGTAGTATTGTGGTACCTTGATTGCAAACTTGAAAGCACCATCTGGGTGACACTGTCTGGTGTTCACTGTCCATGCATATGTGTGAATATATGTTTGCTACTACAATCTGCAAAATTGTGGCAACGATAAACACACATCAGCTAAACTGACTGATGGACAAGGTATTTATCTACTGTCCACACATGCACATGCACACTCAAATCTTTACAGCTCTGTTCTGAACACCACGCCTCGGTTAACTGGCTTATTGATTATGAAGAAAGTGTATGGGCTCAAGAGGAGAAGCTCCTGTGCACACACCTGCCTCGATGTTCTTCCATCATCCCTGCCTGCCTTTCAGTGGAGAAGAACCTCACTGCATCACTCGTAGCCTGGAGGGACAGAGCCAGACAGAAGGAGGACGAGGGAGAGAGGAGAGATGGGAGATGGTGAGGGAGGGAGGAATAAAGAGATGGAGGGAGGGAGGGAGGGAGGAAGATGAAGAGGGAGAGACGGGGAGATAGAAAGAAATCAGATGATAGTGAGATCTCAGGGTTTTGTTTGCTTGTTTCAGCAAATTTGGACAAATGATTTTCTGAATCTCATTTCAGAACTATCTTAATGCTATCTAACAGACAACTGTTTACACTAATGAAAACCCAAAACAGAAATGCAATTCCATGATGACCTAAGCTTGGGGGAGGTTAGATCAGGAGTTTAGATGGAGAGTGACGATCTCTATCAGTGTGTTTATTTACAGATGCTTCCTGCCTATGACTGCAGGAGCTCTAGATATTTTCCTTAAGCCTCGGTCTCTTCACTCTGTCCACACAGCTGTGCCTGTGGCCGGTTTATACTAGCTTTTTGTTCTTCATAAAGAAGAACATGCGGCAGGTGAATTTGGTTTACACTTCTGGTGATGCTGGTAGGTGATGCTGCATTCAGAGGTTTGTTACTTATAGTCTGTGCTTGGTCTCTGCAAATTTGATTAATGATGTAAGGAAAAGAAAATTGGCAAATGGATTGCGATGTGTTTCTTTTGCTCTGAGCTGTTAAATAATTAGTTTCTGTTCTGAATACCAACACACATGCTAAAAAAGTTCACAAGTGTTCACCAGCACACCTGCTCGGGAACTACAGTCCACATGTGACCACCAGCACACCTGCTCGGGAACTACAGTCCACATGTGACCACCAGCACACCTGCTCGGCAGCTGCTGTCTATTGAGGAAAAAATGATAAAAAAGCTTCAGTCTGTGTCAGACCTCATAAAGCCTGACTTTGTGAGGCCATGTGTTGCTGAAAATGACACCAGCTGGGCTGTCAGGTATCTGCTGTGTATTGCTGGCATTCTGTGCGTGTTTGTGCATGCGTATGTGTGTGTGTGTGTGTGTGTGTGTGTGTGTGTGCGCGTGTGCACGCCTTTGAGCATTTCAACACCCCTGCTTCTCCTCATCCCAGCCGCACTTAAAAATAGAGCTGCTTCCCGTTGCCTACGACGACAGCTAGCAGCCATCTCCCATGGCACAAGGGCTCGTTTGTCTAGTTTCTTCTCTTGTTTCCTCTGCCCCCCCCCCACCTCCCTACCCTCTCTCTCCATCTCCCTCATCACCTGTTTGGGTGTGTTTGTTTCTCTCTTTCCCCCAGTCTCTCTCTTCATCCGCTGCTCCCTGCAGGTTCCACCTCCCGCCTTGTCTCCTTCTGACCTCCGTTTCCCTGTGCATCTCCTCTTTAGTCCTTGGTTAAGCCCTGAGTTTATTTTAGCTATCTTAATGATGGCGACCATTCCAAGACTCTGCAGGAAGCTGACTGTGTCCTATTTCTTTCCTACCTGTCTTTGATGGAGGTATTACTGCCCTAATAGTGCAGAATTGATTTAAAAAAAATCTAGTCCCACAGAAACTTCCCTTGAAAAGCTAGGCTCTGAATTAGAATGAGAATCATTCTATTGCTATGGCTACGGGCAAATCATTCCTTATTCTGTGTTTTCACTGTAATGGACAGCAACCAAAAGGGTGCAGGAACTACTCTCAGAGGACCACTGGCCCCATTTCAAATTCCCACATTTACATTTGACTTCGGAGGCATTCACTGAGGTCAGCCGATCCAGTCCCTAGGTAATCTGAGTCACTACGATCACATTTAGCGCCATGCTTCAAAAAATCAAGGTAATTGAACATCTAACAAAAAGAAAAGAAGCTTTCTAGAAACATGTTCACTCAAGTCATTAATTGCAAGCTGTGCAAAGTTGTACTTTTTTGAAGTTGTAGTCATTATAGGATTTTTCTTATAAAGCGGTTATTTCCACTTACCATGCACTATTAAGACGCCCGCGTGCACCCACACTGGACATCCCTGACCACATTGTTAGGCCCAACTGTGTTATGGAGGCGTTTTAAATGTGTGTAATTACTGAGTGCAGTCCATCTGCTTCCTTACAGAGCTGGCCATGTGCTCTCTATCATGTTCCTCACTCTAACCCCAAGACCCCTGTTGGTTCATCACGCATCTCATATCAACTCAAAAACCACCGTTGGTTCGTTCTGATCTAAGACTACTGTTTGGGTATTATTTTGGTGACAAAGCATTCGCACCGCACCAGTAACACTGACTTGAGTACATGGTAGTGGTATGGTAGTGAGAAGGTAGTGGTATGGTAGTCAGGTGATAGTGAGGTGGTAATGGTATGGTTGTGAGGTGGTAGTGGTATGGTAGTGAGCTGGTAGTGGTATGGTAGTGAGGTGGTAGTGGTATGGTAGTGAGCTGGTAGTGGTATGGTTGTGAGGCGGTAGTGGTATGGTAGTGAGGTGGTAGTGGTATGGTGGTGGTATGGTAGTGAGGTGGTAGTGTAATGGTGGTGGTATGGTAGTGGTATGGTAGTGAGATGGTAGTGGTATGGTAGTGAGATGGTAGTGAGATGGTAGTGGTATGGTAGTGAGATGGTAGTGGTATGGTAGTGAGCTGGTAGTGGTATGGTAGTGAGGTGGTAACGGAATGGTAGTGGTATGGTTGTGAGGCGGTAGTGGTATGGTAGTGAGGTGGTAGTGTAATGGTGGTGGTATGGTAGTGAGGTGGTAGTGGTATGGTAGTGAGGTGGTAGTGTAATGGTAGTGGTATGGTGGTGGTATGTTAGTGAGATGGTAGTGGTATGGTAGTGAGGTGGTAGTGTAATGGTAGTGGTATGGTGGTGGTATGGTAGTGAGGTGGTAGTGGTATGGTGGTGGTATGGTAGTGAGGTGGTAGTGGTATGGTGGTGGTATGGTGGTGGTATGGTGGTGGTATGTTAGTGAGATGGTAGTGGTATGGTAGTGAGGTGGTAGTGTAATGGTGGTGGATGTTCCGCTGGTATGAAATCAGGTACAGCAGTGTTGTTTTTCCACATCACACTTCTAGGGTAAAAGTAGCCACAATATCCCACCAATAGAGGCCTGATGGTTCAGAAACTGAGTACTGATGAAGAGGATGGCTAAAGATAAACTGAGCACTGATGAAGAGGATGGCTAAAGATAAACTGAGAACTGATGAAGAGGATGGCTAAAGATAAACTGAGCACTGATGAAGAGGATGGCTAAGGTAAACTGAGCATTGATGAAGAGGATAGCTAAAGATAAACTGACTATGGTAACAGAGGCTCTTCTCTCTGCACTGATACATTGAGTGTGTTTACTTACTGTATATCTACATATTGTACATATCTACAAATATGTACATATTACATATGTATTGGTTATGTGGTTTCTGGTAATGATAATGTTATAAATGTGCCTTTACTTGTTTGGTTGGTTACTTCTTACTGGTAACCCTTTTTGAAAAAGCAGTTAAGCTAACAAAACTGAATAATCACCAGATTCCTTCACACTTTGAACCAAGGTTGGCCAGCTACAGTTCTAGAGATCTACCCCATGTTCAGTTTACCTCCAACACGCCTGGGACTGTTACTAGGATACAGAGTTTTACAAACTACATTCATATTATTATAATGGGCTAATAGGCAGGTTGGGTATGGGAATTACACCTGTGAAGTTTTCTCCATAGCTCGTCTGAAAGTGGAGTTCATTGCTCTGGTTTTAAATGCAGAGAGAAGGAGAGTAGAGAAGTGTGGGGGTGTTTGTGTGTGTGTGTGTGTGTGTGTGTGTGTGTGTGTGTGTGTGTGTGTGACTGTCCTGGTGTAAATGGAGAGTAAAATGTCCTGAAAGCATATTTAATACTGTAATGGAAATAAATATTCTGGCGTGGGTGATAAAATAGCATTTTGCTAGCTCATCTAGCAAGAAGAAGAGAAAGAGAGAGAGAGAGAGGGAGAGAGACAGAAACAGAAACAAAGATTTTGTGGAAGATCCTCATGTCTGACCACTGTGTGGGTTTTGCCTGCTTGCTTTGTGGCAGCAAACTTCTGACAGCTATACTCCGATAGCAAGTCGTCTGCTTTATCTTCTATAAAAAAGCTATTCTATTCTATTCTATTCTAGCTATTCTTTATCTTAGCTTCTCCCCTTGTATTAGTGCTTATTAGGCTTATTAGGAAATATCTATCTATATAGATAGATAGATAGATAGATAGATAGATAGATATAATTGTGGTGCGCTAACTTTTATCAGTGTCAGCTGTGAAAAAATGGCTATTATCAGTGCATCCCTGGTTATGCTCCTAAATCACGTCATTAACATTAAGACTGTAATTAGCCAGGCATTCTCCTAATCACACACAGGTGTTGTTACTATTGCAGGCAAACTGTTAATTTTTATTAATGTAATGAGCATATTTATTAATTTGACAAAACGGGGCATTAGAGGATCTTGTGAAGAGCTCCTTTAGAGAACCATGGCACTCATAAAGTTGCTCAATCGTGGCCTGTAGAACAGGCCATATGCAGGACATTCATTAAATAGCCTGAACTCAAACAGGGATCACAGCAAATCCCTATGACATCAGTGAAGTCAATGAGAGCCTAGACACCAGAATTCACAGAGGACAAACCGGAATTGTAATCCTTAGGTAATGGGAGCAAAGAGGTCAATAACAAGGTACTCCAGCAGAAATCACCCAGGCTTGGAAATGCACTCAGCAGAAGATACGGCTCCACAAGATTATAGTAGTCTAGGTAAGTAGTGTCTGTAGAATCCAGTCTACATAAATAGTGTAACTGGAAGATGGTGAAGGGTGTGTAATGGTTTAGAAGGTGAGAGACTCTGAACTCTGGTAGAGTGCTGAGGAGGAAGGAGCTCAAAAGAATGTGATAATCAGTCTTTCAGTGATGCCAGACAATTCACTGCGATCTCTTAATGCCTTTGGAACATAACAATGCTTCCATAAGGCACCTGAGTTAACTTAAGGCAATTCTCAGGCATCTTCATGGCTAAACTTGAATAATTGGCCATTGGATTGAGTGAAGAGAGGGACTCCTGTATGCAGGAGTGCAGACATCGGTACGTTACCTCTGTGGACAAACCTCCGGGGAGACTCCTTTGGCCACAGTGTTCCTGGAATGCCTCTTTATTCTGGAATACCTCAGTGTTCCTGGAATGCCTCTTTATTCTGGAATACCTCAGTGTTCCTGGAATACCTCTTTAGCTCATCTCGGATAAGACTACTGACCTAGAAAAAGATCTCTCTGGGCCAAATTAGCATATTCGTTAGGAGAGAATAGACAAAGACTGACCATGGATCAGCACAGCAACACTAGTGTAGGTCCTCACCGCTAAATATGTTGGGAGAAAAGCACAATATGTGACAGGAGCCTTATGGGACGAGTGATGATCCAGAGTCCCTTGAGAATTGGTTGTTGCCAGAGACTGGAATTCATACAGCAGTGAGGTGAGTCTTGCCCAGAAGAGATGTTTCTAAGAATCCCTGTTACCCGAATCCATTTGATTTAGAGTGCAGGTATTGCCAAGTCCCAAGGTAATGCTTTACTTCTGTTCAGAAGAGATGACAGTGGGGACGGAAGGAGCAAACAAATGATTGCCACACATGACAAACTTTTCTAGTGTCTGGATACTGAGTCCCTGTTCCTTCGTTCGAAAATGCCTCTGTTTCACACATGATGTAGCTCTATCTGCTGGGACGCGCAGTATAAACCCCATTACCTTCAGCTGTACGCAATGCGCTCTGTTAAACCGGGGAGTGCTGGGTTTTAAGTGTGGAAGGGCCAGACTGTAGCATCTGGGGCTTCTAGGTGCACACTTACTACTGGGGATTTGAGGAGACTCTTCTCATTTCATTTTGCCTACTTAGTTTTGAATGGCTTTCTACTCCCTATGCACTACACTATGTAAGCTGTGAGACTCAATTTGACCACCAGTCTAGGGCACTAACTTCACTACTCACTTTATTAAAAAATACATTTATAAACAATTTGTACATGTGCAGTTCAGTAACTATAATCTTGTTGTCAAGCGCAATTTGTCAGATATCTTCCAAGTGTTACGGTGGCTGCCCTGGCCGCCTCCCCTGTCTCGTGTCTGTGTGGGGTTGTCTCTGTGGGCGTGTCTGTGTGGGCGTGTTATTTTGTGTCTCTGGGGGTGTGCTCGGTTGTGGTGTCAGCGTGGTGTGTATGACTGTGTGTACGTCTGGCTGTGTCGTGGGTGTGGCGTGTGTGATTGGTCTCGTTGTCATTATACGTTTCACCTGCGTCTCGTTAGGGTGAGTGTATTAAAGCATCGCTGAGTGTATGTGTCACTGAGTCTTTGTCGTTGTGTCGATGCTATGTTCGTGTAAGTTTGTCCGTTTATGTCGCTGTTTGACACTGTCGAAACCGAAACTAAATAAACGTCTTTCTTCCGTGCTCGGCATTCCTGTCTACCTTTTTGAGACTCCCCTGAGGGCGTCCAGTGACACCAAGTCAGTGGTCAGTACACAACTCTCGTTCCTGCGGTGACCCTGGTGTGTAAAAGCTACCAGAGTATAGAAACACTGCTGCACTAATATAAGATGAACAACTACTGAGGCCCCACAGGCATGTTGATGTCACTGCTGGGTGGAGAATGTGTTGAACACACATTTATCCCATTTGAAAGACTTTAAAAAGACAGTACTTTAGGAAGAGTGTAGTAGTATAGATTAATACCGTGTGTCAAAAAACCCTATTGTGTTTCACAGTACCGGTGCTTGAAGCACCATTTCATTCTTATTAGGTCAAGTTGGCTCTTTTTTTTCCTTCCTGTTTTGCCTTCTCCTGTTTTATTTTGTGTCATCAGCACAAGGTGGAAGGCCACAGTGTGATTGCTCTTTAGTAGGGAACAGGTAATGACAGGAAACACTGAGAAGGTCAAAGTTGATGAACCAGCTGGCATTACTGGAACAGCATTTACAGATGTTTCACATCATTGTAAGAGCACATAACATAGAACTGCTTTGTTTGAGAGACTTTAACCTGCTATGGGAGCTCATTTCCTGATGCATGTAGGCTGTATCATGGGCTGTGCAGACACTATTTGCTGTATTTCCTGTTTCCTGTTTCACTTCACCTCAGTTGATTGAAAATTCCTGTGCAAAAGAATGTTCGTCCTTCTATCTACAGCTGAGTTGACCCATGACCCCTGTTACATGCAAGAATAGCCGGGCGTGCAGAGAGAAGACGGAACCCATGCACACGAACAGCTGCCACCAGCCTGTGAATGAGGAAAAAAAAAATATCTGGATGAAATGTCAGCTCAGTTTGACAACGCCGAAAGCAAAATTTTAGATTGCCGAAGTTGGGTTGGTAGCTGTACGCTCTCACCGGGGCAGTGAACCAATCGCTACGTGGGATTTTAATCTGCTGTCATGATGCTGCCACTCAGCCCTAGAGCGGTTGCAGAGAGTGAGTGATGCACATAGTGGGGGGGGGAGGGTGACACGACACAAAAGGAGACCTACATCATACTGCCACTACTTCCTGCTTGAAGATGCCGTTTCTCTCTTACTCTGAGCATCCACTGGCTTTTGTAGAGTTGCTTTACTGAAATCAGCTTAGTAATAGATTTACCAAGGTGCTGGAGTGGGCATCGGGCTATAGTGGAACCAGCTGGTGTTTGGTGTCATGTCATTTAATGCTTTTACTTCCTGGCATGTTTACATGATATTAAGAATAAGACATCTGAAGACTGAATGTAGAGGTTTGACTCAGGCCACATGTATTTTCCTGCTGTTATATTTTCACTTTACACAGCAACAGCCTCCTTTGTAACACCTGGCAGGGTCCTATTTTGAGCCCCTGGAGCTCATCGCCTTGGCTAGACATTTTATTAAAAACTAATTCCACATAATTTTTTCATTATTTCTGCAACATTATGGATCTTCTGTCAGAACACGAAGAGTCTCCTAGCAAAAAAAAAAAAAAAAGTCCACTACTGATGTTATTCTAGTGATACGTTTTCATTTACTGATCTCTGAATGTAGGAAGATTTTTACGCTACACATTAGTGAAAGGAAATGTTAATGAAAAACAAGGTAGTCTGAGAAAGAGCGAGCTTTATAAAGTATAAAGTGATATTTATGAACTGTACAAAGTGATATTTATGAAGGAGTTTGGTGAGCTTTAAAATGAGCTAAGTCAGTTGTATAAAGAGATTATTGAGGTTTGTAATGGGTTTAGTGAGGTTTGTTATGAGGTTTTATTGAAAGGAGCTTGAGTACCACTGAACCCTGAGAATGTTTCCAGTCACCCTGCATTCACATTGACTGGGGCAGGTTTAACGAAACCAAAACCATGAGCCTATAAGGTCTGCATTTATTGAAAAATAAATCTGATCATGACTGGACCAGTACAATCACTGCATAATCACTGGACTGGAGCACCATGGAGCTCAGTGGAGCACCATGGCCACATCAGAACTGCCATGGCATAAGCTTCCTTTCCAAAAAATCGACCAAATCTCCAAAGCTTTAAAAATCACCTTGAAGTCACATTCAGGATTTGCTGGAACTAGCAGGACAGATTTTTTAACTCCGCAGTAGCAGTTTTTCTTTCTAAATAGCACCATACTCACTTAAACAGTAATTATGTTTGCCATGCTTCCTGATAGAGGAGTCCTCTGCAGATGTGGCCCTCTGCTCCCATTATTGAACCCCAGTGGACTTCAGTTCTGTTCTGGATGAATTAGTGCAGAGGCATCGTGAGTTGCAGTGACTTCCTTTGGAACTTGTAGGGCTGTTTTTTTTTGCCACATCTGACAGATCATGTAGTGGCTGAAAGTTAAATGTAATGCAAATGCTACATTATTCACCTTTTTCAAAGTTTTGATTAAACGCCCACATTCCATAGTGATCATGTAATTCAAATCCATCATATTTGGAACGTTATTTAAACATGGTTTCTTTATTTGACTTTGCCGTTTATTTTCTGTACACCCTCGCTGCTTCTACACAGTCATTACCCACATTATTAGTAATGCCTTGCAGATGTACCCTTACAGATTATGACTCATCTTTTGCTGTGGACAGTTTGTTTTAAGCCATCTTCTGTATCCTCATGGATCGACAGCACAGGCCTCCTGTTGACTGGATATCTTTGGCCGTTATTTATTTCCCAACTCAGCAGTCATCCTGCTTTATGTAAAAACTCCAGCAATACCCATCGCCATGTCATATGTGTGTCTGTACTGTTTTGCCACCCTGTCAGTGTGGATGCTGTGTTCAGAATGATCCACCACCCAAATAATATCCAGTTAGCAGTGGTCACGTGATCAGGAACCAGTCAGTGATGTAGTAGACAAGCTTAACCTTGCCTGGCAACCGACCGGCTACAGTCTGTAATTGTATCCCATTTAGAAACGCAGCTGTAAAACAGGTGACCCAGTAAAAATTTCCAGTGAGAATATGTGCAAGGGAGGTCCTCGTCAAAGCTTCTCGTCTCAAGCACACGTGTGTGTGTGTTCTCAGTTGTAAGGGTTCAGGTGTGTGTCACTGGATGAGCTTCGATGCTTACTACCTGTCAGGCCTTATGTCAGAGGGACTGGGCATCTGTCTCCGTGGAAACTCCCGCCACGCCGCATGGCCGCATGGCTGCTTGGCTGTCAGATACTCGGACAGCTGCAACGTGCAGATCATGCGGATGACTATGGCAAGAACGCGGGAGGAGCCGTCTGCTCCACGGTGTGGGGACACTGAGCTGGAGTCCTTCTCTTGAACACTTGGTCTATGTATTTATTTATGTATGAATTTCAAGACCATGTCATTTATACTTTTGGAGAGTTAACATTTGTACTTAGCTGCATTGCCATATTTATTGAACACCTGTTTATTTTGGTGAGTTTGTTGTGTTTCAGTGAGGTGACATTGGCATAGAACATTCAGGACAAAAGGAGGAAGCAAAACACTTCCAACTAGAGAGGCTTACCGAACGAACACAAGTGCACTAATGCAAACAAAAGAGCGACAACTTGACACCAGTTACCAACAAGCAGTCAGGAGAAACAACATAATAACATGGCAACCCCGAGGTAGTGCGGCAAATGAGGCAAACACACACCACCTGAGGGAGGTGTGGCAATATATCAAAACACAGAGACGCATGTAGAACAAAAGACCAAAGAAACAAACAAACAGTGCTGCCGCCGTATATAATGGAGGATACTGGCAGGAGTGAATCATCACTTTAGACCGTATCCAGGACTGAAACCTAATTAGCTAATTAGCTCTAGTCATTGATCTTAACTGTGATTTTTCTGCATTGGTTTGTGTCAGATTCCTTCAAATTTGAGCTAATAATCTACATAATCTTCAGTAATCTCTGGTCATTATTTGCCCAGCCACTGCAAAGGTCATGAGCTGCTGAGACCTGCATCCAGCTGGGGATATTCTGCCCAGAGTGATAACTATCCTTAAGAAGACGTGTTCGAAAGAGTCTAAGGGAGAGCGCCGTTTCAGGCTGTGTCAGGCTCATTCCTGGCCTGTCTTCTTCTTACTGATCGTCCCGATAAATCCTGCACGCCTGGAAGCCCCTTTGCCTTTTCTCTCCTCCTCCCTTAGCTGCTCAATCGCCTCCGGCGTTCCTTTGTAGGGAGGTGTGTTTCGACGTGGATGAACATCCTCCGGGTCTCGGGGAGACGGGGCTCTGGGAATGCTGCTGCTCCCGCACGGCCTGACTCATTCCCAGCTGCTGGCATGGACACGCTCTATTTCTGTATCTCAGTTCCCCCCCGTCCAACAGCACCGCCCCTTCCTGATTCTCCCGCCCATCCACCCTCTCCTGCCCTGCCCCTCCACCCTTCCCATCACACGCAGGCCTGCTAGTCAGTAGCATGCCTCTTACTAAGTTTGTAGAGGTCCTTTGACGTCATTGTGTTTCAAGCACAGAGGCCATGGAGAAGAGCACACTGTTGAGATCACAGCAGTTTTAAATGTTAAAAGAGGGGGTGGAGGGACTGAGAGAGAGGGAGAAGAGTGAGAGATGAGGAGAGCTGAAGAGCAGAGGAGTGGGGGTGAGTGTTTAAGCTGTACCATACTGGGGCTGGGAGTGGAGGCTCGAGGCTGTAAACAAAAGGTTCCTCATCATCTTCATCATCATCATCGTTATCATCGGCCTCAGGAGAGTGAGGTGTTTTTAAGGCCTTCACTCCACAAAAAAACAGGTAATTCATTTATACCCTGATTATACAGCAGTAGTGACACACACACACACACACAGCATAAGTGTGTGATGTCTTTGCAGTGATGATTCAGCTCCTGACCAGCTGCCTGTTCCTGCATAAAACCGTCCCTGATTTGAGTGGCGGATTTCACCACGCATGGACAGCAGATGCAGTGTCCCAACGAACAGTCATCCACACCACCGAGGATGTCCTCTGCAGAGCTCCAGGAAGCCTTTCCTCCAGAGTCTGACTCAGCAATGGGGGCAGTTGTGTGATGTGCGAGTGCCACTCTGGAGCCCTTAAGGGAGGACGTTCCTCATCAGGACTCAACTCTTCTGTCCACCATCAATCCATCCAGTTATTTTCCATTCCAAAATCCCTTTAGGAACCTGTGATTGTACCTTAACAATAGAGGACCAGTGTGGAAGGAAATGTCTCGAGTTGGGCCTTAAAACTGTGCCTAAACTGTAGTGCCAGGTCGAACAAAGCTGAACTAGTGACTACAGTTTTGTGTCAATCCTTGCATACCATCTTTCTGCTTCCGTGATGTGAGACGCAGTAAACATTTGTTACATAATAAGATCATGGGGCTACACAGTACACCAGGCAACGATGAATACAGGCAACAAATATGCTATGAACAGAATCCTACAGTATTACTAGTGTGTGTTTGTGTGTGGATGTGGTGCAGTGAAAGGTGTGCTACATGTATGGAATACCGTGCAATAAAATGCACTGTGCTATTGACTAATGAAAGCATGACTCAGCAAGAATTCCCCAAAGAACAGCAGCTTTTAATGTGTTATGCAGAGTGTCCGCGGTTTATGCAGTGTTTGATAGGTGTACGGTATAGAGAAATCCCAGTCCACTTCAAGTAGGTACTTACAGATTCAGAGTGGAGGAGCACACCTCTCTGGCGGTGAGCCAGGTGCGTATCGATACATTTGCTGTCTGTCTCGTTTTAACACGTATGGTTTTTCTGTCCTTGTGGAAATTGCACCGAAGCAGTAAACACACGTGAGCATTTGTTGAGTCCCAACTTCACGTGAACCAAAGTTGACTCTGCTGCCTCTCTCGCATGCCGTCCTGCGCTCCGTTTAAAAACACTCCGTCTTGCCACGCCACAGATGTCATGGTAGCAGGGACCATGAAGGGGTCTGCTCACACCTTGTGAGTGTATTCAGCTTAAAGGGGCCCTCTGTCCTTCCATCTTACTTCTAAAGCTAACATGTTGTCCTTTTAATCTTTGGCCCCTGTACACCTTTACCTGTAGAGGCAATGCATTCTCTCTCTCTCTCTCTCTCTCTCTCTCTCTCTCTCTCTCTCTCTCTCTCTCTCTCTTTTTTCTCTGGCACACTCTCTTGCCTCTTTGCTGTGTTATCATTGTAATGTTCAGGTACACTGTTCCTTTATGTCATTCCAGACACAAGCCTTGTTTGGGAAAACCCTCCTAAAATCCAAGCTTCTCACCGGAGTCCTGAATCTTGTAATCAGTGCACCTGTGTTTGCTTGTGCTGTCTCCTGTTCCCAAGTGAGAAGCGCAGCCCCCCAGGCTCCGGCACCAGGCCAGGGTTTCCCCCTGCATCATGGTGGAGCAGCCCCCCCGAGGCCCTCCACGGCAAACTAAACACCTTACATTGCTCACGGGACAAGGGATTAACAGGATTCCCATGGGACACACGGCCTGGCTGCAGGGCCTGGCGGCAGTGTGGGGATACTCTGTGCTTTTGTTTTTAGGGAGGGAGAGAAAGAGAGAGAGAGAGAGAGGGAGGGAGAGTCAGCTAAGCAAGAGAGAAGCAAGAGAGATGGGGAGGAGGTGGAAAAAAAGTGGAAGGAGAGGTAGAAGAGGTGAAAGTGAAAGAGAGAGGAAGGAGAAGAAGAGGTGGAGGAGATGAAGGAAAGGTGGAGAGAGGGAGGAGAAGAAGAGGTGGAGGAGATGACGGAAAGGTGGAGAGAGGGAGGAGAAGAAGAGGTGGAGGAGGTGAAGGAAAGGGAGAGAGGGAGGAGAAGAAGAGGTGGAGGAGGTGAAGGAAAGGGAGAGAGGGAGGAGAGGGAGAGGTGGAGGAGGTGAAGGAAAGGGAGAGAGGGAGGAGAGGGAGAGATGGAGGAGGCGAAAAAGCGAGAGGTGGAGGGAGAAAGGGAAAGTGATGAACGGTAGAGAGAGAAGAAAAAAATGATAGTGAAAAACAGGAAGGAGGAGGGACAGGGAGGAGAGAGGAGTAGAGGATGTGAAAGTATAAGAAAGAGCAAGCAAGGGAGGAGCAGAGGAGGTGAAAATTAAAAGTGATGGATGAGAAAGAGAGGATGATGACAGAGTAAGGGAGAGGCACGGGGAACACAACCCTGCTGACAGAACGTGTTCAGTCATTAGGAATCTTTTAGTGGGACTCTGCACCTTTTGTTCTAGTGAAGTTTGGAGATTGTAGATACAAAACGGAGAGGAAGAGTATAGCAGGACAAGCCTTCAGAACTGGTGGCAAGGTTTTGATTTCAGGTCACATGATCGAGATCCAGCTAAGATGTTCCTAACTGGATCTGGATCATCACACCACATTTCACTCTGAGATTCAGTTATGAAGCAGCATTCGTTTCTAGGCAAGGACACAGTGCTTTAATCAACCTCTACCCTGTGTTTTCTTTCAGTGTCAAATCCTAGCAACATTCACCATCTTCTTTCACCACCCAAATCATTGCATGTGCTCCACTCTGTACTGCGGTGACATTGTGCTAAATCCTGAGTGTCACCGTGGAATGATTAACGAGACTAGAAACAGCACTTTATAAATCAAAGTCACATAAACGGTATGCTCGAAAATTCTCTCTCTCTCCCTCTCTCTGTGAGATTGTGTGTGAGAGAGAGAGAGAGAGAGAGAGAGAGAGAGAGAGAGAGAGCAGGCGTTTGATCATTCATAATGCAGATAGCATGATTTACTGTACGGTGTGATTAAAAGGTAGTGTGTCCTGCTGATGTGAGACTCATTCACATCACTTCAGCTACCGTGAAGGAGGATGAGTCACACTAATCAGCCTGTTTTCTGTTTAAGCTGTTACCAGATACTGTCAAATGTGTGTGTGTATGTGTTTGTGCACACACATGAAGGTGTGTTCGTGCATGTGTGACGTGTGCCTTTGCACACATGCACGTGTGTGTGTGTGTGTGTGTGTGTGTGTGTGTGGGTAAGCAAGAGTACAGAATGGGTCTAGTGTGAATTACATTTTATTTTAGTGTAGTTTTGCATTGGCTATATATTTTATCCTGTGTTTTGCTGACCCATGGATGTGTGTGTGTGTGTGTGTGTGTGTGTGTGTGTGTGTGTGTGTGTGTGTGTGTGTGTGTGTGTGTGT
>JAOYMR010026723.1:7418-18120 GCA_025802075.1 Tenebrosternarchus preto | reverse complement strand
CCCCCCCCCCCCCCCCCCCCCCCCCCCCCCCCCCCCCCCCCCCCCCCCCCCCCCCCCCCCCCCCCCCCCCCTGGGGGCCTGTTTAGAAGAGGCTGATTGGTGTGTCAGTCAGATCAAGCCCAGAGGACTGCATACACCAGCCCCTCTCCACCCCACCCAGCGCTATTGCTAAAAGCTAGCAATCACAGCTGTGTGGACAGGTTGGCGGATGTTTAGCATCGCTACGTGTCTTAGGGATTATAGGGTTTATCTTCCAGGCTCTTTGGGCTTGGTTAACGTTTCTGGGCAAAGCGCTAATGCAGAACACAAGAATATACAGCCGTGGAGAATAAAAAAACAAATCTGACAGACATTATCTGGCAGCAGTGGGCATGTCACCAGAAGAACGTACAGAACCAGCATAAAATTGCTAGATTAGGTTTGGTAATCAAATTTAGTGTATTTGATCATGTTTGGTAAACAGGATCAGGTTTGGTGAACTGGATCAGCTTTAATGAACTGATGAACTGAAATTATTTGGGTCAGAACTCTGTATTATATGGTAGATCTAGTGTAATAATACTGACATCTGTACAAACAAGCACTAGCACTATCTGAATATGTTTCACTCACTAGATCTACTGCAACCCAACTCAAATCAGAGTATTCAGGCCTATTGTCCTGGTCCAGTTCAGCTAATGACATGATTCAGGTGTGTAACAGGAGAGCTGCTGGAGAACCTTGCAGTCTCAGCTGAAGTTAAACCAGCTAGCCACCTGCTAGCTAGCCATTAGCCATTAGCTTAGCATTAGCCTCTGTGGGAGAGACATTCTTAAATGAGCTAAATCAACCATTCTGCAGGCTCTGCATAGCTCAGAATGTCAATCTGCATTTTAAACAACTGTCCATGTATTTTATTAATAACTCCGACTGACATCAACTCCAAATACACAAGTTTACACTGTATTTCGGAAATCTGCTTGTATAACAAACAGGAGCCGGATAACAAGCACAGCATGAAACAAAGCTGAGGGTCCAGCTGATGCTGGCGAGACATTAGCGAGACGCTGGCAAGACACTGGTGAGATTTTAGTGAGATGCTGGCAAGACGTTAGCAAGCCGTTAGCGAGATGCTGGCGAGCATGCCCCTGCGGGAGCGGGTAAGCCAGGGTCCAACAGACCATTTTCAAATGCATGGCTTCAGCTCCTGCAGGACAGGGGAGGTCGAGTTTCTCTCACATGAGTAAAACGCAGGAAACAGGAGCTCATTTATTTTAATCCACTGCGTCTCTTGCTTTGACAAAAGGGCATTAAAATGCCACATCGGCACTAAGCACCAAAAAAAGTATTTTGATAAACGCTTACTCTCTCTCTCTCCCTCTTTCTCTCTCTCTCTCCCTTTCACTGCATGCCGTGTTCTCCCATCTATCTTGCTTAGAGGGGGAACCAACCATATTCATGTTAAAAGAAAACTCCTCCCCCTTTCAGAGGTGTGGCCAGCAGAGAACGTCCCAGGATGACCTCGCCAGCCCAGTCTCTCCCCGTGCATGAAGGTAACCATGGCATTCTGCAAAGGCAGCATCGTTAAAAATGTTCGCCTGGCCGCGCTCGTTACCCGAGGGAGGGTCATCATGTAACAGGTTGAGGTCAAAGGGCAACTGGGTTAGTCTCTGTGTGTGTGTGTGTGTGTGTGTGTGTGTGTGTGTGTAAGGACCAAAAAATCCACAAGAACAAACAGCACACGCTCACAAACTCAAACACGTGTGTACATACATGCAGAGGCACACACAGCCACACAAATACAAATACAAACAAATATGCACGTGTGCACAAACATGGGCATACACACACACACACACACACTCCCATGCATGCAGGATAGGGCTTTTCTTGCATTAGTGGATTACTGGTCAAGGGTGGTATGACCTGAATAAGCATCACACTAGGATGAAAACCACACACAGAAATGACAAATCCCTGCATGTGCATATGTGCATGCATGTCTGTAATATCAAGAAAATGTACTAGCTCAGATGTACTAGCTCAGATGTACTAGCTCAGATGTACTAGCTCAGGTGTACTAGCTCAGATGTACTAGCTCAGATGTACTAGTCCAGATGTACTAGCTCAGGTGTACTAGCTCAGGTGTACTAGCTCAGATGTACTAGCTCAGGTGTACTAGTCCAGATGTACTAGCTCAGGTGTACTAGTCCAGATGTACTAGCTCAGATGTACTAGCTCAGATGTACTAGCCCAGATGTACTAGCCCAGATAGCCGAGAGAAAAAAGCACATTTATCCAGTGTCCCATGAGAACCATTAACACTCCAGCTAGTTTGTGTGTGTGTGTGAGTGTGTAGGAGGGGGGTGGGACCGAGAAAGAAACCAGAGTTCTGATACGTAGGATGAAGCTTAACCTACAGTGCTGTGTTGAAGACTAAATGAAGACTAAATGTATGTGTGTAAAAGCCCTGTGAGACCTGGCCAGAGCTGACTGGGTTGTCCCCACATACACACACACACACACACACACACTCCTACAGTACAAGGACGGGACAGACGAAGGGATGGATTACTGAGGAGAGTGTTACAGTGAAGACAAGAACATGCAAGAATTATATATATTATATATTCATTTATCTGCAGTCATACAGAAAGAAAGAGGGATTGAGAGAGACAGGGAAGAGAGACAGGGGGAGAGAGAAAGGGAGAAATGAAGAGAGAGAGACAGGGAAAGAGGGAGACAGAGAGAGAGAGAAGTATGTTCTTGTCATTAGCTTGTGAGTGATGTACAGTGAGCTGATGGGGTCAAAAGAGGAACAAATTATGGTTGATGAATGTTGGAGAGGTAGTGAGACTGAGAGAAAGACAAAAATTAGTGACGTAATAGTATCTTTAATGTGTGTGTGTGTGTGTGTGTGTGTCAGTGTGTGTCTCCACTTGCATCCTTTACAGTTGCATGCAGCAACTACAAGACTTCCTCTCTCTATCCCACTCTCTCACACACACATACGCACGCACACACACACACACACCCCTTGGAATTTTTTGGACTAATTTAGTTTCGCCTCATAAAGTTCATATAAAGGTTCTGAGGCCGTTTAATTACATCAGCGTGCTGAAATGAAGCTAGCCATGCATTGTGCAGCTCAGGGCAGTGACCTGAGGAAGGACACACACTCCCCAGATAACGATGCTTAGCCAGAGAAAAAAAATAGATTAATTACTCCACACACACACACACACACACACACACACCCCAAAGTGTTCAGAGCACAGTAGACATTTTTCCTCCATGTAAGTGTGTGTGAGCAAACATCAAAAAAACTTTTCATCAGTCAGAAAGAACAGAAACTCCGTCTTTTCCCTCCGGGAGGCAGTTCGGCACTCAGACACTCCATCACCTCCACCAGACGGCCATCTTTCCAGGAACTGCGAGAAAATTGTTTTAATTTAAAAAAAAATGGTAAAAAGAGGCAGAGCATCCAAAGATCCCGCCCATTTGCTGGAATGGGCCGGTGCAGGGTGTTGTTCCCGCCACCGCAAAAAACGCGGATCTAATCCTACGTGGAATTCCCACCAGGAGCTCTGCCCGTTTGTGTGCAGAGGTTCACTGGGCAGGTTTCTAATTTGTGTGTGTGTGTGTGTGTGTAAGAGAGCTAAGGGTATTGTCTTACATCTAGTCTTTTGTTCTAGAGGCTGTGGTGGTGCTAGTAAGCACTGTGGTGGCAGACAGCATGGCAACACGCACCAAAGTGTCTTAGAAACAGAGAAGGAGGGAGAGAAAGAAAGTAAAGCAGAGAACGACAGAGACGGAGAGAGTGACGGGGAGAGAGGGATGGAGTGGCAGAGGGGGAGAGAGAGAGAGAGAGAGAGAGAGAGAGACAAAAAGACAGAGAGAGATGGAGAAATGAGAGAGGCTGGTTGGACGCCCACACACAGCACTCCAGCGGGTATTGCATGGCAGCTGAATACAAAGTGTGTGTGTGTGTGTGTGTGTGTATTTAGGTATCTGAAGCCAGTTGATCCTAAGTGTTGGTTAAGCAACACAAAAAAGAAGTGTATAAATCACACACACACACACACACACACACACACACTCACTCACTCACTCACACACAGAGGCACGTGTCTGCTAGTGTCACGTTTGAAGGCTAATAAAGGCAGTGCTCTGGAGTAACAGGAGTGTGTGTGTGTGTGTGTGTGTGTGTGTGTGTTTCACTGCCTTTCATCTGCTTAACCAACACTTAGGATCAACTGGCTTCAGATGCTTAAACACACATACTCATGCAAGCATGTTACACCCCCCCCACACACACACACACTCTTATTATTCAGTTTCCATACAAGGCCTACCACAGGACTGTTATGTGCATGCATGCGTGCGGCCTGTAAGCAACTTTTTTTCAAAGAGAGAAAACAGAGTCCAAATAAAATGTCTTGATAAACCGACTAAGATTTTAAGTGACCAATCAACACCACAGTGGTATTCTCTCAGCAAGAAGAGGTTGATTTTATTTCTCCCTCTCTCTCTCTCACACACACACACACACACACACACACAGTTTTCTCCAACTCCAATCTGGTGACTCCCATGCAGGGTTTATAACTGTAGACCCATGAACATAAAGACTGTAGTGAAATTTTACAGGTCTGTCGTTTCATAGTAATGACTTATATGGGAGGGAAAAAAAGCCACAATTCTGCATTTAATTGACACTACACAGGCCACGGAAATGCAGAGAGAGAGAGAGAGAGAGAGAGGGAGAGAGAGAGAGAGACGGGTTTTCTTTCTTCCTGCATACTTGTGTAGTATGGTCTTGAGGAGGTTCCTGACGGGCAAAAATATTGACTCTGAGATAAAGCCTTGTGATCCACAGCACACCAGCTCAGACATGATGAAAGACTTCACCATTCACTCTGCGCACGTGTGTGTGTGTGTGTGTGTGCCTTTCATAATGACTCAAGCATGAGCATATTAGCCTCTCTGGGAGCTTGCCAGCACCGAGCATCTGGACACACACACACACACACACACACACACACACACACACACACAAACCTCTGATCACTCCTCTCTTAATGATACTATTTGGGTGAGAAAACACATGCTTTATCAATTCTTTATAGTGTGAAAGTGCAAAATAACAGCAGGTCCTGGGAGAGCACAGAACAAGACGCACACTTCAGAGGGAACGAAGTCAAGCACCCTTCATCAGGGCTGTCCAACAGCCCTGAATTAAGATGGGACCCACAACACAATATAGAGAGCTTGGAAACCCGTGGCAGTGGGGAGGAGGGGCATGATCAGCAGGGAGGAGGGGCATGATCAGCAGGGAGGAGGGGCATGATCAGCAGGGAGGAGGGGCATGATCAGCTCGGCCAAGGGAACTTCCAAAAGGATGCCGTAACACTACATTATTCCACAGCAGGATTAAAGGATGAGCATGGCAACGCAGCTACTGGAGTATGCACACACACACACACACACACTCTCCCTCCCTCTCTTTCTCTAACTCCACACACACACACACAATCCTGGATTGGGTTGCCTCACCGAAGATGAATTCTTAAACCATCACAAATGAAAAATGATGACAACTGTTACACAACACAGTCATTTGTGCTTTTATTTCTATAGGATTCATTTTAAAACCTGGTTCAGTCTTGTGTTCATAGATTGGTTTCATGAGTGTGTTGTTCTTGTGGGAAACTGAATGGAAGAAACAGGAATCTAAACAGACGGAGCTCAAACAAACCCTGCTGATGTGGAAAGCACTGGCCTTGAGTGTGTGTGTGTGTGTGTGTGTGTGTGTGGTGTTAAGAGAGGGAGGGAGAGGGCGAGTAAGAGTGTGTGTGCGTGGTTGCTTTAGTGCGTGTGTACGTGTGTGTGTGTGTGTGTGTGTGTGTGTGTGTGTGAGTGTGTATAAACAGACAAGGTTAATGTATTTTCAGCTCTTGGTCAAAGATCATGGACTCTCTCTCCAATTTCTGTCAACAATTTTTCTCTACAAGGCATCTAGAATAAAAAGTATATTCTGGTGTTCATTTTCTCTCTCTCTCTCCCTCTCTCTCACACACACACACACACACTCACCCACACACTCAGTCTCACGCACTCAAGGCCGCAAGGCAACAGGATAAATTTGACCGGCTGGAATTCAAACTAATGCTCCCTTTAATTTCTCCCTCTATGGGTAACACATTACACATACTCCACAAAGACAACAACAAAAAAACAGAGCCCCCCCTAATACACAGAGACACTGGGGCAAGAACACCTCGAGCAGAGTCTCCAAGGAGATGGTAGTCATGGTAGCGGGGCCCTTGTGCTGTGGTAGTCATGGTAGCGGGGCCCTTGTGCTGTGGTAGTCATGGTAGCGGGGCCCTGGTGCTGTGGATGCTAGGGTCTAAAAGGCAATATAGAAGAGAATGTGTGTTGCTGTTGTGTGTGTGTGTGTGTGTGTGTGTGTGAGAGAGAGAGAGAGAGGAATGGATAAACAGTAGAGGTTTGAGATGCTGCTGAATGATGGATATGTTTGGTAGAAGATCTGAGAAATTAAATGACCATAAATAGAAGAGAAAGAGGAAGAGAAATGAGACAATATATGAATGGACTGAAAACAAAAATATTCCATTATAATGGAAGGGGGTTGATCTGTATATGGGCCCATTTAGAAGAGAGGGGGAGAGGGGGGGAAGAGAAATGGAGAGTCTGTGTGTGTGTGTGTGTGTGTGTGTGTCTGTGTGTGTGTGTGTGTGTGTCTGTGTGTGTGTGAGACAGAGAGAAAAACAGATAAACGATAACAACGCTCTCAGTATCTCTGACGAGCTGTCTGCCAGCGCTCTGCCATCTCTGTGCCAATACTGTGCCAGCGGGCTACAATAGCCTGTGGAGGCAGCCTAAGGAGGGAGCCTATAGAAAAACGTCTATATAGGGAGCACATATAGGGAACCTATGGAGGTCGCCTATGGTGAGCTGGTGACTGACCTGCAGAGGCACCCAAAAGTAGGCAGCAAATCAATCCATACCAAGCAATTTACTGTTGAACTGGGTAGTTATTGATAATCTGTCAAAGGCATACGTTTCAAAGTCTCTCTCTCTCTCTTTCCTTTTCATCCCTCTCTGTGCAGAAATGATTTTTCATAGGAAAAAAATATTTTCCCTTCATCCAAGACAAATAACAAATGGATTTAGATCAATGTGTCAGAGATCACATGACTATGGCAGAGTGGCCAAAGACCGGTAGCCAATCACATGCTACTTTTTTCCCCCCTCAAACCCAATTTTCTCTGGCAGCCAATGACATAGAACATGTGGGAAATATCAAGTAGCTACATAAACACACACACATGCGTGTGCATAAACACACACACATGAACACACAGCCTACTGAACAATGAAACATGATGTGTATGGGGGAAATGCTGTCAGGAAATGTGTGTGTGAGGGGACAATGCATGCACACACACACACACACACACACACACACACACACACACACACACACACACATGCAACAGGCTGTCTGAGAAATACACCAGTGGTCAGTTTAACAGATCTATTAATATCACAGCACAGCAGCTCCAATTCCTGAGATATTTTACATTCATTTTACAAGTCACCTCCAAGTTTACCACCATTACCACCAGCTGTGGGGGTGTGGCCTGCAAGGTGGGGGTATGGACTGCAGTGTGTGTGTGTGTGTGGGCTGCAAGGGGTGGGGGGGGGTGGACTGTAGGGTTGGGAGGTGTGGGCTGCAGGGGATGGGGGTGGAGCCTGTGGAGAAGGGGTGGGGCTAGCGTAGTTCTAACGCTAAGCCTCTCTCGGCTCTCACAGGTGGGGCCAGTGCTCCCGGGACAGCTGCAGGAAGTGGAGCACAGTGTTCCTGGAGTTTAGGGGAGAAGGGGAGAATGCTTCTGAAGAAATAGTGAGTGTTTAAACACACACACACACACACACACACACGCACGCGCCCACACTTGCACACATGCACAGTTAAATCAAGTGAATGAAAGTGTGATCAAAGACTTGAAATGCAATGAAAACACATTCACACATAAACAAACACATGCACTACTGAAACACACCACCAGCATCTATTCCTTAACATATCCCACTGTGTCTGGTTCCAACCACATCTAAAAATCTACAACCATGAAATAAAAATTACCCTGAGACAGTAAAGGAAACAAACTCTCCGCATTTCTTCAGGCAAAAAGGTCGTCTTCTGTGAACCATATTTTATTTACACACTCATGCACACACATAAATGCTTCTCTCTAAAAATATTTCCACACAGTGGGTGCCCATGGGAAAAGAAGTCTCTCACTGGCAAGAAATCCGGAATGTTCTCCCGGCGGGATAAGTGGGTCAATGTTCCACAACGGGGAAAGTGAGAGAGAGAGAGAAAAAGAGAGGGAGGGGGGGAGAAATGGAGAGAAAGAACATATCTAACTACTGTACTTTTCTTTCAGCTTATTCATTTGAGGTCGTGACCCCAGGGCTCAAGGGTGAAGCCAGGTGAAGTGATAGTCAATACTCTCATTGGAACCAGACAACAGGACCACAGATGGTAACAAAACAGCCCAGTCACAACACTGGGGAGGGGAGGGGAGAGAGAGAGAGGAGAGGGGAGAGGAGAGAGAGAGAGAGAGAGAGGAGAGAACTCCTCGAGGCTCAGTCTACATTTTCTCAAAGGTTCATTCTCAAAGGCTAACAGCATCCAGCACAAGGCTACCCGATGCTACCTGCTGTGTTTGAACAGCAAAGTCGAGATGACTGGCATGTTGCCCCCCTGTTCCTGAGCTGTGGTTAGCACACATCTCAGCCAGCAGGCTAATAGAGTCAACAGTAGCTAGGCGCTAACACGGAGCATACACTATGCCCTCTGGTCTCCATATGGCTTTGATACAGGAATGAAAATACACACCACCAATTCCCCTCTGACTCCAGAGCAGAAGGTTCCCAGGCCATTTTAACACCTTTCTTGGAAGCTTCGGCCATCTGAGGCTGCCAGCAGTGCAGAGGTTAATGCTTTCTCCCAGGGCAATTCTGAGCGAGTGTGCAGCAGTTATTCTACTGGCCCGGGGCCAGAGAGAGCCGCGCAGTTGGTCATTCCGGCTCCGTTTCCTCTCTTACACTGGGGAGGCCTGCAGGGCCACGGAAGCTGAGAGAGCACCGGCAGGAAAGATGGGAGAGTCTCTCTTTCTCTTCTCTCCCTTTCTTATTCTCTCTCTCTCTCTCTCTCTCACACACACACACACACACACACACACTTCCTTAAAAAAATAAAAAAATAAAAACCTTTGAGAGCATTTAAGGGCCTGATTTAGAAACAGATTTTGTCACAGATTTGGCACCTCAAAGGCAAACCCTTGCATAAGCCAGGTGTATTTTGTCGATAAACACACAAGAGATATTACAAGAAATGTCTGCAAGCTACGTTCATGTAATCTAAAGTGAGGTGAACAAATAAATGCACGCAGAGCGTGAGAGAGTAAGATAGAGAAATAAAGATGGTTCCCATTGTTGTACTACATCACCTGCTGGGTACACAAAAGCCAAGACATGATGGATACAAGGCTATTACACCCAGAGAAAAAGAGAGAAAGAACAGAGAAAGAAAGAGAGGGAGTCCCTTTCACACAGCCATTTCTTAGAAACATCTATGACAGCCAAGCAGTTTAGAGAAGGCAGTGGGGATCTCCATCGTCCCCACAGATAAACCGACCTGCAGGTAGAACTCCAACTCCCAGCATGCCATTCTAAACACAACCAAAGTGATGGGGAAGGAGCCTGGATCGAGTTCCTTGGAGAACATCCAATCTCCATCTGTTCAGTATTCCAGTCCAGGCTCGTGAGACGCTGGGAGATGTAGGAGCAGGTCGTAACATGCGCAGAGAGAGACGAGATGAGATGATAGCAGTACTCAGTGCTGGATGCAAAAAGTAATAAGCTTGTGTGTCGTTATGGAGATGTACACACACACACACACACACACACACAATGTCCTCTTATGAGTTTCTCAGTGGAATCTGGCTGAATTTCAGCATTCATAAGCACAAACACACACACACACACACAAAACAAACACTAAAGCACCAGGATAACGAGATGAATCTAGAACATACTAGACAAAAAACAAGATTCTAAAATTTCCAATTTTAGGATATACAGCCCATCAGAAAAGAACCATTTATACTCAGGTAAATTAAGGTGGTCTTTGCATCCAGAGACTAACACACACACACACACACACACACACACAATTAATATGCATGTTATGTACAGCATACCTAACCAGCCTGTTAATATGGAGGCTTATGTGGTTTGTGGCAGGAGATACACCATGCGTAACAGCGCAGGCTGTTGGCAGTAAAAACATCGAGGGCTGGTTTAGTGTAATGGCACTGAGCAGTTGGATTTGTCCTAATAAATGACCTCGTGTCACACAGGTGCATCCCTGACCACCTCAAGGTTTTTTGTGTTTAACACTTTTAGATGTTTTTCTGCTCCCAGTGGTTATAATGAGTTACCACAGTCTGTCCATTCTTCTCTCACCTCTCTCAAGAACAAGGCATTTCCACGTGCAGAAATGCTGCTCACTGGGTTCTTTTTTTTTCGGGGGGGGGGGGGGCGGGCCGGGGCCGGGGCGGGGGGGGGGGGGGGGGGGTGGGGGGGGTGGGGGGGGGGGGGGTGGGGGGGGGGGGGGGGGTTGGGG
>JAOYMR010026722.1:0-17120 GCA_025802075.1 Tenebrosternarchus preto | reverse complement strand
ACAGGGTGGTGGATGAGTGGAGGTGTGTGATGTAACAGGGTGGTGGATGAGTGGAGGTGTGTGATGTAACAGGGTGGTGGATGAGTGGAGGTGTGTGATGTAACAGGGTGGCTGCTGCTGTCGCTAAAAATACGAGTGAAAGCAAATAGGTCCTAATTAGCCCATCAACAGCTCTGCTAATTGGTGGCTAGTAGGTTCCATTCACTCCTTACTTGGCTGACTGGGTTTGGCCTTCAGTTCATCTTGTAGGAGAAACTGCGGTGTGAGTTCTTGGCAGGTTTGGGTGAAGAGTGAAGTTACTGCAATGAGGTGTTGAGTTTAGAGTTTAGAGGTGAGTTTTCCCACTAAATAACTGCTGAATCTCATTTCAAACCTCATTTTGTTAATATATATTTTCCACAGTTAGAATGTAATTATTTATCTATTTATTTCTGAGTGTTTAATCCAACCTTGTTATTGTATTTCACATGTTAAGTTATAGTGAAACTGTATTTCTGTTGTTTGAAGGCTAAAGAACCACATTTTTTACTGCATCTTTTGAATTAAGGGATATATGCAATGGTGTGTGTGTGTGTGTGTGTGTGTGTGTGTGTGTGTGTGTGTGTGTGTGTGAGAGAGATTTGTGTGTATCCCCCCCAATCTCTCTTAAACAGCTGCTCTCTCTCTTAACAACCTCTTTCTCTCTCTCTCTCTCTCTAAACTCTTGCCACCCTCTTGTCACTCACTCATATGCACATTCCCACACACTCACACACACACACACACACGACTGCTGATCTCCACTTGCTGCCATAGAGATTAGACACATGATTCTGTAGATGTTTTCATGCGATAAAACACAGCGCTCAAGATACCATTTTTATACCCCCCCCTCTGTCTCCCACTCTCTCTCTCTCTCTCTCCCCCTCCCCCCATCTCTCTGTCTCCCACTCTCTCTCTCCCCTTCCCTCTTTCTCTCTCCCCATCCTCTCTCTCTCTCTATTGTGACTTATTCAAGTCATGTTTCATAAACCGTAACAGAGGGGATGACTGTTTGAAAGTGATTAACTCCGCCCCTTCAGCAGAAGGGTTAAGAAGGGTTAAGAAGTGTTAGGAAGTGTTAGGAAGTGTTAGGAAGTGTTAGGAAGGGTTAGGAAGGGTTAGGAAGGGTTAGGACGTTGCCCTCCCAGCACCCTCTCAGTACAGGCTGGTCTGACCTTAGACACATGGTCACTCATATATGGGTGTTTCTTCTGCTGTGATAAATGTGTCAATCACACGAAATCCTCTGTTGATGAAACAGCAGCTCAGTGTTCTTTCAGGAGCAGGAGGTTCCCCATCAGGCAGAACTTCACAATTGTGTATATATAAAACTGGAAGGTGTCTATGTTGGGTTTATTGTGGACACCCACAGAACAGGAGCACCAAGTCAGACACGTCCAGTTCAGGTCTTAAAGCACGAAGCTCTTAAAGCACACACTGCTCTGACATCCATACTCATCCATACTCATCCATACTCATCCATACTCATCCATACTCATCCATACTCATCCATACTTTACCTTCTTGTTTTTTGAGAACAGAGTGACAGCACAGTCACTAGAGGTGAGGCTGTTGTTGGCATTGGTTGTCTTGGATACCAGAGAGGGTCTGGGATTGGGTAATATGGGGATAGAACATCCTTACATCACAGGAATCCTTAATCTCAGCCAGATTTAGAGAGTACTGTCTACCACAGAGTCCCACAGACTAAAACAGATTACACATCCCAGAGGGCAGATTGAGGAGGAGAGAGAGGAGGTGATGCTGGATTTTTTCCTCTCCTCATGCTGCTGTTTGGACCTGGTTTATCCTCTGACATCATCTCACCCCTCTGGGACTGTGAGGACCAGTTTTCTGATGTAACATATTTCACTTTGAACCATGGTAACATCAGTGGTGTTACGACAGCACACAGCTGCTAAAGGCAGTTACATCCTTCAATCACATCACTCTGCTGTATGTGAATGTTGTTCTTGACTGTTCCAGAGAAGCTAACAGTTTCTTGATTGTATGAATTTCATAGCTGAGAATGAAACTACTGTACAACAGCAGCACAATCCTTTAAACAATCAAAATGGTTTATGGTCTTTGTATTTTGTCTTTGTATTTTCCCCAGTTTGTGTATGAGCTTCACTCACCTTCTGTAAGGACATTGTGTCTACTGTTATACAGTCCAGTCCACACTGAATCCATTCCATGTCTTAGACCCTGCTGATCTGACAGTGCAGGGCTGCTGTAAAGACAGGGGGTGGATTTTTGATTTGAGGACTTGATTGGCAGAAAGAGACAGGAAGTCCAGCACTAATGTAAATACAGTGTCTGTTTGTAAATATGACACACATGTAACCAATGGCCTTAAAGATGATATTTATACTGAACCATTCCAAAAGCTTAAAAGATATGTAGTCATTTTTAAAATTTGTTCTTGAATAATATTTGTGATGTATCCATTAAGATTATATTGTGAAAACTCTAGAGGCTCTATTACAATGTCCAGGATAAATATGTGATACATATATAATCTACATTTACATCCAAGGAGTGGTGGTGCTGTAAAACATGTTGTAAGCACCAGAGCTCCTGTTTGAATGTCTTTCCTTTACTTTGATGAGAGAAGACCTTGCTTTGGTTCTTGTAGTTCTTCCTCTGTGATGTGCAGGCAGCAGGTGAGGAGGTGCAGGAGTGAGGAGTTCTGGTTCTCCTTCTGTCTCTCTCTCTCTCTCTCTCTCTCTCCCTCCATCTTTCCCTGCATTGACCCTGCCTCACCTTTGGTTCTGTGTTCAGTAAAACCTTTTTGAACTGCACATGTCCTCTGCTGTAACTTCCTCTCTGTTGTGTTTTTGTTATTTGGACAGTTTACATGGATCTGCACTGTCTAATAATTAATAAATGTTTTCACGCACCACATTGAGACAAAGATGAATATTTGAGTGTTTGAGAAAGAGAGCAAAGACGGACTGTAGAATGTGTTCAGGAGGAGGTCGTCCAGTCCTGTACATTACACCTCAGGAGATACCAGCACACAGGAGAACCAGGTTAACGGGGGAAAGACAGAGGCCAGGCTGGAGCTTCTGGACCTGTGGTGGGAGTTTGAGTGGGACTCTGGGGAGACCCTGTTCTGTACCCCAACCAGCTCATAAAGGGCTGGATTATTGCTGCACTTGTCCAGAAAGGTGGACTGTGGTAATGAAAAATGTGCAGAATTCCACTGGTTTAGTTTTTATAGGGTGTGTGTGTGTGTGTGTGTTCAAGTCAAGTATATTCTGCCTCGTAATAGTGAAACCTGAACCATTGTTCAACACAAAAGGAGCTGAGCCAGTTGTTCCACAGGACACAGATCAGGTTCCTCCATGGTAAACATGTTCAACAGGTAACACACCTTTACACTTATGACTCACTGCACCTGGGGCAGTTGTGGCACCTGGAAAGTGGCAGCAATTCATGTTCTAAGCATTTCAAGTTTTATTAAGCCTTTATTTTGCATTATCCTGCATGTGTGGTGGGATCCTGTTCACACATGCTCTGGCTGGTCCAACACTGCTGCAGCTCACAAAGGTAAAAGGTCAGATTGTGGTGACCGATACCACAGGTAGAGGAGTGGGGGGGCTCAGCTCTTCCACCTCACACAGGGGGTTACCATAGAAACCTGCCCACACAGCTTGGCCTAACAAAAGGATGAGCATCTTAAATTCATGATTTTTGTAAATAAACTGGACAGCAAAACCTGCTTCTGATTAAAGTTTAAACCACATGTGAGTTTTAAAAAATAATAATTTAAAAGTCCTTCATGACCTAAGCAGAGAAGTGAGGTTTTAAAACACGGGCCTCCTTACACTCAGGTTCTGGATAGCTTCCACTTGGAGCAGCCCCAGAGGAAATGATCCCTTGGGACTGGAGGTCTTGAGCAAGCGGCTGGGTGTTCTGGATTAGTGTTTTATAACCTCCGCAAGGATGTGGGTTCCAAATTGTCAGAAGACAATTTGGAAACTTTGGCATAAGATTCAAAGTGTTGGTTTGAAGTCTTGGAGAGAGAAAGAAATAACTGCATGTTGGAGTGTTAGTAATCATTCACCCTCTGACTAGCATGATAAACTGATGTTTGTTTACTCCTTAGACAGGTAAACAAACGTAGGGGTGCATTGATCATTTGTTATGAATTTGCCAGTGTATGTCATTGGGGTTCCACAGTAACATAAGAGCTCAGGTAAACTGAACATTTATGAAAAGACGAGAAGTGCCACAGTGGATGCATCGATTTTTAATACAGTTTCTACAAACACTCCCCTGGTACAACTGGATCCGTTTACATTTCAGGAAAAAGGGACAGATTCTAATGCACTGCAGGAAAACTAAACGGCTAAATGTTGCATTCAGCACAGGTAACAGGGGGTGTGGTTAAATGTTGCATTCAGCACAGGTAACAGGGGGTATGGTTAAATGTTGCATTCAGCACAGGTAACGGGGTGTGGTTAAATGTTGCATTCAGCACAGGTAACGGGGTGTGGTTAAATGTTGCATTCAGCACAGGTAACGAGGGATGTGGTTAAATGTTGCATTCAGCACAGGTAACGGGGTGTGGTTAAATGTTACATTCAGCACAGGTAACGGGGTGTGGTTAAATGTTACATTCAGCACAGGTAACGGGGTGTGTGGTCTACACTTTGTTACATGGGGATGTGTATTCAGTGATGGCCTCATCTCCTGTAAGAAAATAAAGGAAAATCAGGTTTTTTCATTCTACCGCCAACAAAATCAGACTTGTGCAATAATTCAATGCAAAACCATTTAATTACATATTGGGAGGCAAAAGTAAAAACAAGGTGGACTTCTGCTCCCTCTGGTCATGGTTTCTGAAGATAAAGGGACTGGTTCTTACTGGTCTGGTAGTAGTCGTAGACCTTCACCACGGCTGGCTTCAGGTTCTGCACCACCACGTCCTGCTGGATGTCCAGAGTGTAGGTCTGGGGAACTCCCTTCTTCAACTGGGGGAACAAAAGATGGATGCATCACTCCAGATGAGTGGCACCATACAATACAGACTCTGCCATCAGTGTGTTTGTGCAAGCGTGCCACAGTCCAGAACTAGTGAGCCTCTGAACTAGTGAAAGTGAGTTAATGTCTGTACCCCGTTCAGGTAGATGATGACGTTTCCCTCCTCCTGATCCACACGTTTCACTGTGCCATTATTCACCTGCAGGAAGACATTATTCATGAGGACAATAGCCAATGCATGATGAATATTTTCAGTGAGGTAAAAGGGCAAAGTTACCCCTAAAGCACCAACTGCTGGCTTCAGTGAATCCTCAACCAGCTTGAACCCAGACAGCAACTTGACCTCAATGACCACCATGTTGGTCTCTCTCCTGTTACCATTATACCTGGAAAAGATACCAATTCAAACTAAACGCAACTTCTTTCACTGCACCAGAGGCCATTCTTCCCTCATGTTCTCTAGTAGAGCTCACCTGATTGTCACAGCGACCCCCACAGGCAGGTTTGGGGTACTGCACTTTGAGGTTGTGTTGACCGAGACGCTGAAGGAGGAGAAGTCATTTGGAGGGGGAATGTTGTAGTGTACAGTGAACTGGAAAGAAAATGTTAGTAACATTATACTCTCCTTTGTGTTTTAAACCAATAAAATTACCCATTTAACAAATATGTTTATGCCCAAAATGCTCAAACTGGCTTTAGACCATCTCCACAGCAGAACATCCAGAACTAAAGACCCGAGGAGCAGAAGACAGATGTGTCATGACATTCAGCACAGGAAGCAGCAGACAGACCTGCACAAACACACAGACAAACCTTCACAAACACACAGACAAACCTTCACAAACACACAGCCTTGTCCTGTTGCCCTGAGCTTGTAGTTCCCAGTGACGTCACGCAGCTGGACTTGCTGGTACAGGAGCCTATTGCTCTGGTCCACTGTGAACTTCCTCAGGCCCGAAGGAGAAGTGACATTAACCGCAATGGCTCCCATCGGACTGTAGGTGGCAGTGCTGTATTTTGCCAGGGCCTGGAGAGCTACTACAGTGTCCTGGGCAGAGAGACAGAAAATTGCATGTGCTGGGTTGTAACTGATGAGTCAAAAAGGAGGCGTGGGTCTGAAGGGGGCGCTACCTGTGTGGAGACGAATCCCCCGTAGGCGTTCTGCTGCTGACCCAGCCAGCGGACGATGCTGGCGCTGTAGCCCAGGTCAAACGGCTGCAGTGGGGGTCCAGAGAGTATAGCCAGGAGCACGTAGGAGGTGGTCTCCACCTCCAGAGAGCCCGTCACCGACCCGACACTCCCACTGCTCCAGTGTCGCCCGGCCGCTGAGGAAAATGGAGAAAAACACAGATCCACTCAGCTAAGATTCTCCAGTATGGTGCCAGTGTTCTCCAGCAAATACCTACCAACCATGTCCAGCACCTTTGCATCCCTCTTGAACAATCACCAAAATTGCTCAATGGATACATGGATCCTCACTGATCCTCCAAGGAAGCACCGATTCTCAAATTATAGGATCCAGTGCAAACAGGGAGAACATAATAAAAACTCATTAACACAAGTATGTTCTGACCTGTGGGTCTGTGTGTTGGGTCAGTGTTTGGATTGTAACCTGTGGGTCAGTGTGTTTGGGTTCAGACCTGTGGTGTGTGTTGAGTAAGTGTTCTGACCTGTCACTATGGTCTGCCGACCCAGGCGGGAAAGTAGGGTACTCCTCATGGCTTGGTCTCCAGCCAGCGTGAAAGTGTAGGCAAGGAGGGCAATGGCATACGTGGAGCTCACCTGGGTGTAGGCATTCTTCAGACAGTCGAGACTCTTGGACACCACAGGATCCTGCCATACAAAACGGTGACGTTCATTGAGATTGGTTTTCCTTTACAAATCTCAAGGTAACATTCAAACAGAAAGAACTCCACTCCTGCCAGAGAGGTGCACCACTGTCCTTCAGTCTGCTCGTGTGAAGCGTTCAGTGGGAGCACTCACCGTCCTCTGGGTGCCCAGCTCCAGCAGAGCAGCTGTGACGTATGCAGAGAGGGTCACGTTATCGTTCACTCCACCCTGATGGAATGAGATACAAAACCCAGTCAGCCGGCCGCCTGGCCCACAGGAGGAGGGCTGCATGACACAGAATCTGCCATGGCACAGTGCCACTCCACACCAGCAGGTGGCAGCAGCTCTGCAGTCTCTGACCTGTAGGTCCACGTGGATGAGTGTGCCCACCGAGGCAAAACAGCCGTTCGGCTGCTGCTGACGGCCCAGCCAAGTCCTGGCCTGATCCACTACCGCCTGATCGATGAAGATGTAACGCTTCGCACTTTGGAAAGACTTCATCACAAATGCAGTGAGCCTGAAAACAGTAGCAAGGTTCTGGATTTCATTATATCCACAACATCGTAGAGCCAGAGGTACGATATATATTCATGAGATAAACAGAAATTATGTCAGGTTATCTCCACTGTGTGAGAAGCTGACCAGGTGTTGCCTGAACCGTCATTCATCCCAAACGCACTGTAGGATCCATCCTCATGTTTGTAGGTCAGTTCTCTCTGGTAACCTAGAAAGGTCAGGGGGAAAAGAAAAGGCAGCTCAATTCATTGCTTTAAAAGAGATGGTGATCTTGCACAAGGTCAGTACAAATTATGTGCATGTTTTTAAGGTTCTGCACAAAAGATGGCGTATGTGCATGAGTTAAGTTCAGGAATGAACTGGGGGGATCTGCAGAAATCAAATCCTTCCGACTCCAACCCCACGTATCCTGAGAGGAGCCTTGCAGATCTGAGAGGAGCTGGTGTGTGATGGTGTGAGTTCTCACCACTCAGCAGGAAGGAAGTGGCTTTGGTTCTGATGGCAGGTGTCAGCTGGTTGCTGCTCTCCAGATACTCCAGGATGAAGATGTCGGGGGCGAAGAAGATCATGTTCTGCTCTCCACAGCCGTACGGCATGGCCAGCAGGTTGTCCAGGTTCTGCAGCGCATGGCCCATCAGATCTCCTGTGGAGAAGAGGTGCAGAGTGCATGTGAAGAGGTGTGTGTGTGTGCATGCTTGTGTGCAAAAGTGCATGTGTGATGGTAGCTCACCCAGCACAGAGACCCAGGCAGTAGCAGAACCTTCCACAAATACTTTAGGCAACTTCAGTGTAACGTTTGTCTCAACAGCACCACCTAGAGGAGGGAAAAGTAACAGCAAGATGCATTTCACTCATACAGCACAGTTACCCACAGTTTCATCTTGAACACAAGTAAGGTGAACGTTGGACTGCAGAGAACAGCACTGACGGACCTGCAGGGCAGAGCAGCTCATTGTACGTGTCGCTCTGTCTGGTTCCCTCTGCCTGTTGGAGGAAGAACAGGGAGTATTAAAGTGTTAAATCAGATCAATCCGTCTGGGAATCACCATTATTCCAACAGTTCAAACACTCAAATGGCAGTCAGCAGTGTACGCTTGTCAACAGTCTCCACAGTTCAGCGAGACAATGGTCAACAGCTCCAGGGAGAGTGTGTGTGTGTGGGGGGGGGGTGATAGGCCCTTCTGGGGGGTTGTATTGAGGTGGAGGATGTCTGTTGGAGCTCACCTCCACCAGCAGGGTCTGTTCCACTGTGTCCATGCGGCCTTTCTCTGGTACGATGGCCACCCGGTTCCCACACAGCACAGATGTCCGCACAGCCTCTGCAGTCACTTTGAAAGCCACCTTACCTACAACACCCCCCACAGAACTGTTAACCACTGTACAAACTGGTCAAAATACCCCATAGTGAATATATACATTATGTGTTTGCATGAAAATTACAGAAATATTTCATAATTGCACATCCAAATACGTGATGGTGGTGTAAAAGTACGGAGGTACCCAGTACGGAGGGTTTGATGGACCATGTGAAGGTCCAGCTGTCGTCAGCACAGAGGCAGCGTGTGTAATTACAGCCATCACAGGGTTGCACCGAGAACTGCTGTGAGGATGCCAGCGTGGCCTGAACCTTTAACACAAACACAGAACCCAAAGAGTAACAGCATGGAGCAGAGAGCAGCTGCTGGGCAGGCAGAACCAGTCCATCACAGATCCATCAGCTGAAGCTCAACATGAAGCTCACCATGATGCAGGAGGGGAGGTAGTTGAAGACTGTGGCCTTGAGCGTGAACACCTCCCCCCGGACGACGGAGTAGGGCAGGGTCAGGCTCACGAAGAAGGGCTGGAAAGCAGTGAGGTTGACTTTGGGGGCCACGCCGAACCCAACCGGAGATGTACAGAACGCCCCGCCCTCCCACGTGGTGATGGTGTCTGGGACAGTCTTGGTGACAGCAGTAATTCCAGATTTGCTGGTGATCGAGAAAGAAACCAGGTCAAACAAGGCCACAGTATGTTTACTGGCACCATGTTGGAGCCACAGCCCAGTGTGTACACGCCCCACGTAAACCAGGTCAAACAAGGCCACAGTATGTTTATTGGCACCATGTTGGAGCCACAGCCCAGTGTGTACACACCCCACGTAAACCAGGTCCCAGACCCAAGTCTCTGGAAAGTAGCTGCGGACTCTTGGGGCTGGTTTATCTTGGTTTGAGGTTGGCTGACCAGAAGCTGTAGAGACGTCTTTGGCAGAGGCTGAAACTGTTGAGTATGAAGAAATTATTTCTCACAAGCACCACATGTATTTATTCTCTTAACGAGCCATGAAACTTTGATACCACTTACAGCCAAAAGTCATCACCGAGAGATGGCAGTCATAGGGCCGTTTTATGTCACCATTGGTAATAATCTTGATTCCAGTATTCTGAGAAAAGAGAACAAGCATCTCAAAGAACGAGATAAATGAGAGGTTCTGTAAACAAAAGATACCACCAAATATAGATTTCTTACTTTGAAGATGTGGTATACATCAACATTTCCATAGTATGGATCCGAGAAAATGAGGCTTGGGTTTGGTTGAGGTTTGGACAGGCGCCGTGCCGTCTCAGAGCAAGGGTAGAAGTCATCCGCACCATCTGGGTAACCAGACAACTTGTAGACGGGGAGAAGTTCATACACCTATGATCACATGAGATGTGTTAATTCACAGGACTTAATGAAATGAATAACAATCATGAAAAAAGAAGTCAATTTTTCTGATCTGAGATCAGTGTAGGCTATGCATGTTCTGTCCCACACCAGGAGACCTGCCTGCTACCATGTTTCAGGTCAACGTTAATTAAGATTCTGAAGGACATCCACACAAGTGCTGGATCTGGTTTAGAGGTGGGTAGGTCAGCTGGAATAGACCTGGGCTCCCTAAAGTTTAGGGGGTTCAGTATGAACGTACAGACTGGATGTTGAGCTCCTTCTCTGGTCTGAGCAGGACCAGGCTCTGATCGATGGCCCTTACAGAGCACAGTGAGCCAGGCTGAGCTCTCAGGGTCAGCTGCACAGGGCTCCCAGGCAGCTCCACGGGAGAAGAGACATTCAGAGACACCTGCAAGACCATGGGAAACTCAGCATAGACAATTTACACTGCGTATACAGGTTGTGAGCTAGAAATTAGGCCCACCAACATATCTAATATCTTTGCTCTGTGAAGTGAATGGTTACTGTGTGGTTAAACATTTGAACCTGAGCACTGTGTATATGGCATCATCACAATCTGACCTTGTTAGCCAGACACAGCTCAACAGGGAAGTCCATGCTGTCGGCCACCACTTCCCCTCTAGGGAGCACGGTGTACACCACCACCTGGGCCAGTGGAGCCAGGGCCTGCAAACCCTGGAGAGACACCATCACCTTTCCTTTGTTCTCTAGTAAACAGAGAGGGAGGTTAGAAATACAGCAACAATACAGTATCACATCACCTAGAGCACAAAGGGCCTCGGCTCTGGAGCTTCAAAGCCTGACATGGTTTACACTACTTTTCCCAAGTCTGAATCAAGTATCTATTCATTTTGCCAGGCCTGTGTATTTGTTGTTGGGGCTTGTCGTGTTTTGTTTAGTGTTCTACATCTCTTTAATTTGATTTGTAGATACTTTGTTGCATAGTTGAGTCAGGTATGTTTTGGGCCAGAACTGAGCACCTCCGATCAGAACTGAGGACTACACAGGTAATGAAGCTAAATATGCCCTGCATTAGCCATGAGACTATGAGGCTCCTGTGTTGTGAATATTTAGAGCAAGTGTTTAGATGGATGGATCATCTCCAACAGTAAGATGATCTGTTGGAGCAACTATGCCCAAGTTTTACAGACCTGCTACTGAGTGTACAGCCACAGAGATGTTACCCTGCTGGACTGTCCTGCCGCGGGACATCACCTGCACACAAAGACATTGTTTATACAAGCACCTTCTAAACAGCATGTGACCAAAAAACAACCAAAAAGAAAGGAATAACACAGGCTAAATGAACCAGATCTGTGCAGCCAGAGTCCCAAGAGCTGCAGGTTGTGCAAAATCCGACTGACAGGTCATCATTACCGTGTAGAAGAAATCTAGGGAGCGCTGGCCTGGGTTCAGAGTGCTGCCCTGAATAACGTACTGGGCCAACACTCTAGCGTTTCCGTTACACCCGAATGCCTCCAGAGGGCGCTGCAGCGCCAGGAAACTTTTGCTTTGAGAGTAGAAGGGCTGAACCGAGAGATACGCGAAGATGTAGTTTGGCCTTCGCCTGCTGCTCATGTTTCCAAGCGGTTTCTTTTTCTCATCATATTGAGCCTGTGGAATAAAAGAGAAAGAAAATACCCATAATGCATTGCCTTTTACATTGCCTTACAGGGATATATGTTCAAAAATGTCAGACAATGTAAGGACATTTGTCCCAAAAACTTTTATCTTTATACTTTACCAGAACTTCAGACAAACCTGTAGAGAGGCAGGTTGTGAAGCCCATGGAAGTGTGTCTAAAGAGAAGTGGGCGATACCACCATCATCTGTAACTAATGTCAGTGTTTTATTTTTGTTTCCAGCATATTGTACAATCAGATACACCGGTTCATTCTTCACAGGAGCAGAGTCTGGACCAGTGGCTTTAATCTAAACAAGTTTAAAAGGGCATTGTCAGATTCAACATAAAAAATGATGAGAGAGAAAACAAAGAGAGAAAAAACCTAAATATCTAAAATTCTTCTGTGCTACACATCTTTAAATGCAGACCGTGTTGGTATTATACAGATGTCTAGAGAAACACAATACAGAATATACAGTACAGCATATGTATTAAAACCTTTTACACTTCTGCAGCAGCCAGTAATCACCTTTCCACTGAAGACCAGTCCAAGCTTATACACATCAGGAGTGTCCACAAAGGAGAGGGTGACGATGTCAGTCACTACAGTAGTGCTGCCAGACCCTGACAGGACCAGACCTGTAGTGGAGACACACACACACACACACACACACACTTTTAAAATGACATGTTAAAATGACATTAAAATGACAAGTGAATGTCTGCATTCACTTGGACACTATTCCTCAAGTACAGAAACCCTTTCATTTTCTAATAATTGAGGATTTAAGCTTTGAATATCTTACCTGTCCCAAATTCCTCCAGTTTAGCCTCAACATTAATAATATCTTCATATTGGGTATCATTCATAGCGAAGTCTCTCAGATCAACGACTTGGGACCCACAGCCGGTCCCGTCAGTCTAGAACCAAGTTAGAATAAGACCAGGAACATTTTTTAGTCTTTGGTAGTGTAACACCACAGTTACTGATCAAGGAAGTACCACTAGAAAACACCCAAAGGAGAGGCAGTCATTACATTCAAAAAGAGCAATTAGTTATTTTCCAAATGATTCCTCTTCATTATAGAACATTATACTGACATCATATTAATCCAGTTACAACATGACTGTCCATGTGGACGCAGATTCTTCAAGTGAGCCACACTACAGAAAATATAAAAGAATTTCTCTTTCAGAAATTTGCTACTTTTTAGTGGGAAAATGATCACTTGCTCCTTTAAACAAAAACACTTTTATTTAAACAATGTTTTTTAAACAATTAAAACATATTTTAAGATTAACTGCAGTTATGGGGTAGACGTTGACCAACCTTCATGGTATAAGTTCAGTGCAGTTACAGTTGTGGACGTTGACTAACCTTCGTGGTATAAGTTCAGTGCAGTTACAGTTGTGGACGTTGACTAACCTTCATGGTATAAGTCTTGCAGATGTCCTGGACTTGAGTGGGTCCTCGCACAAACCACCAGAATCTGTAACTTCTGCGGCAAACCACAGCAGTCGCCGACCCGATCACTGGTTTCCCATAAGTGTACCTACAGACATAGTGGAGAAGGTGGAGTAACAGTGGAGGTTGGAGTAATGACTACATCACATTAAGATGGCAGGTGTTTGTCCATTTCTGTGTCATATGGAAGTGTTTAAATGACTTACTTCCCACACACTTTGAGCGTGACTGTTGTGTCCAGAATGGAAATGACTGGAGGAAGAACAACTGTCACCTCAAACTTTGGCAGCACTACAAGAGAGTTAAAATACTAATAAATAAAGAGTAACTCCTTCCTTTACAAAATTCTTAAATTCAGATGAATCACTAGTGAAGTTAAACACGTCCCAAACACAGATCACTAGTTCTATTAACTGAAAACAGTGCCAGACCGTATTTCTTGATCTCAAAGTTTCGTGTGATTGGTTCATTCCTCTCATTCCAGGCAGTGATGACGTAGAATCCCAGTGGGGCGTCAGGGATTATGGGATACGACAGATCCAGGAAGCCACTAGATGTAGTCACATTCAGCCACTGACCAATGCGGTTGGAGTTGGGGTCCTACAGACAGCAGCAGTGGCAACAAGCCGCATAAAACCTAATCTCCATAGCAACCAGGAAGAGCTTCTAGAATCAACGAGTACAATGACGTTTCAAGAGGAGAGAGTCAAAGGTCAGCAATGTGTATCACACGCTTCACTGTACCTGCAGCTCCACCGTTGGGAACTGAGAGAGAGAGAGAGAAAGAGAGAGAGAGAGAGAGAGACAGAGAGAGAGATCAGATCAGTGGTGCACACTGCTGTAACATTATATAGAGGCTTGAAAGAAACTTTGAATTTTAGTGCCTTACCATCTGATTGTAGGTGAGGAAACTGGAATCCAGAGAGACTATGCGGAATTTCACTGTGGAGAGAAAGACGGCATCGTTACTACTGGTCCTGCAAACTCACAGAATGGGACACGTGTCCATACCAGTGTTAGTCGAGTTACCCTGCAGCTCTTGCCCTAGTAAACCCCAGTCCAAAACAGTCCACATTACCCGTTTGTCCTGGTTTGTAGATGGGTTTGTCCGTCTGAACGATGGTCAGAGTTCCTGGAGGCTTTATGAGGATCTTTGTTGTCCTGTTTAGGAATGTGGTCTTTCCTTTGATCTCAAAATAAACTGAAGCATCTGTATCCATGGTTACAGCAGGAACCTGATGAAACAAATTAGCAAAATGAATGAATAATGTGTTTGTGAAGATGCATCAACAAAATTATAATCTGAAGAGCAGAAAGACAGTAATGTGCCTATACAAGATACTGAAGACATTGAAATACTGAACATAAACTATATACAGAAAGAACAAAGAAATTTGGGACAAATATTTGTTAAAAACTAAGAATTAAAACAAAAGATACCACGAAAAGACCAAAAGACATATAGACACACACACACACACACACATACAATATTTTTTTTCTATTGGCATCTTCAAGTTTCTTTTTTCAAGTGGCCATTTTTCTTCTCATCTTGGTCATTCTCCACCAGCTTCTAGTCCAAACTCAGCACAGATATTTCTGTATACTAGTCCAGCTACTGTTATGTGCTGGACTGTGTCATGGGCATCTTTGCACAACCTGCATCTGAGGTCTTTACCTGGTGTGGGAGATCCAGCTTCTATTGATCTTGTATTTAGAGGTATTTTTTTCTTTCAGTCCAGCTTTTTCCAGCCATTGCTAGAATTTTTCTATATCATTCACTTCCATTATTTGCCTGTGATATATACTATGTGATATATACTATGTGATATATACTATGTGATATATACTATGCAGGGGTTTATCCTCCTGTGATGGTTCCTGCTCCTCCACACATCCATCCTTTTCAGGTTTCAGCTGTCTGAGATACTCACTAAGCACCACATCACTTAGGATCATCTTCCTGATGTACTCCAAGATCTTTATTGTTTCATCTTGGATAGTGGTTCTGATGTTCACTAGTCCTATATATTATTCTCCCCTCTATATATTATCTATATATTATTCTCCCCTCTATATATTATTCTCCCCTCTATATATTATTTTCCCCTCTATATATTATTTTCCACTCTATATATTATTCTCCCCTCTATATATTATTTTCCCCTCTGTATATTATTTTCCCCTCTATATATTATTTTCCACTCTATATTTTAATCTTCCCTCTATATATTATTTTCCACTCTATATATTATTCCACAGTTGTTTGCAGCTCCATAAAGAGACAGTTACTGTCTTTGGACCAAAAGTGGCAGCATTTCTGAAACTGCAACGAGGATGATTCGTTGGTATGATGCTGTGCTGAAAGTGTATCATGGAGTGTCATGTTCTAGCGGTGTGAGGGGAACATCAGCTACGAAGGTACGCGAGGGCGGAGCCACATGCTACAGTGGAGCAGCTCACCGCCCAAATGAACCAGGAAGCTGCCAGACGTGAATCTACAACAGTTCCAGGACCTTTACAACCTCCCTCCCTGCTGCCATCAGTGCTGCACACAGTCGTTACCCTGAATATTAGCTGGTGGTTGTAATACTGTGACTGGATTGTGCACATATATAGAATCATCCCAACATATAATTGATTTATAAAGAGAGGAAACAGTGTCAGTGTCAGTGAGGGAACAGACCTGGAAGGGAACACACTGGTAGTACTCCTGTGGTACGACATTCTGCCTCAGGAGAGTCTTGTTGCTTTTCCCATGTTCCAGATTCACCTGCAAGGATAATGCTTTTTGGGAGGTGTAGAGATGGACACATAGTGTCTCAGTGCTGCCCCCTAATGGCTGGGAATTGACAGTCAACAGGTAGATCCTGAATGGGAAAAAAGAACACAGTTGTAAAGCAGTTCTGATATACACAAGGTATGGATGTATGGTATGGATGTAAAGTCATAATCCATACCTTTTCTTACAATCACTTAACATCTATATATTTTCATCAATCAAACTTTAATTATCCAATTACTCATGAAAGACAATGCAGGTGAAATACAAAACAGAGCAAAGTTTGGCATTTTGTCATTTCATGACAAAGAAATAAATGAAAATGAATAAATGAAGTAAAGAAATGTATCTATAAAACACTTAATAAAACACTTAATATCTACTTTAAACAAACAAAAAACTATTAGAAATTCAACAAAGTTGTTAAGAGAAATAATAAAGATTCCTACGTGTCACCGGAGGCCCACGCGCTGTGGAGGAGTAGAAGCGCGGTCGCTAACGCACTGAAGAGAGCCATCTCGCACGAGACAGACACCTGCACACCTTCGGGCCACCTGGGAGCCCCTTATATGAATAACAAGCCCCGCCCCTTCCCGTGCGAAGCCTGTGGGCGTTCGGACATGGCTGAGACAGGTAGTGAGCACTTCTCGCTCGCTGCTCGTTTCCAGGTCCCTCCCTAAATTTTACATCGGTCATCAAAGAACCTACCAGCTCTTTCGAAATTTGAGATAATTAGGTCGGAGCGCTTAGCGGCTCTTTCACATCGTTCCTACGATTGAATTTCTCTACAAATCTTTGTATATGTAAAAAGTGAAAACCACGCATTTGAGGTAAAACACACATTATGTATAGCTCTGGAAAAAAAAACACTCCAAAAGTTCATCTCTCTATGTATGGTAACCATTCCAGATCAGTATGTTGAACTCCAACACAAGACGGGCGGAGAACAAAACGTATGAAATCTCTGACTGAAAACGGTTGTTTCACCAAATATTGGTTACTGACCTCTTCCTGAGTTAAAACATTGGCGTTGTTTAAAAATACGACTATTTAGTGTTTCAAAATATTAATTTGGTTTCTTTGCACTATTCAAAATGAAGCATAATAGTAATATAACCAAGAAAGTGCAAAAGCAGGAAGCAAACGCAGGTCTGAACAGTTTAATGAAACAAGTGAAGGCGAAC
>JAOYMR010026719.1:2803-18198 GCA_025802075.1 Tenebrosternarchus preto | reverse complement strand
ATTGCATATACATGCATATACATTGCATATACATTGCATATACATTGCATATACATTGCATATATATATATTTTTTTTTCCCAATGGCAAGGCATTTTAATACTAATAGACACTGCATTAATGACATGTTTCATATTCATCATTATCTTGATGAAGGTTCTTCAAGGCCTGTTGAAATTATACAGCCTCAAGCGTTCCAGGATACATGCTGGCCTGTCTGGTTTTACTTTATACAAAATATATAACCTTGCCCACATATATATGGGAGCAAGAAGGATGGGAGCGTGGAAGAGCAGGAAACATCATGGGATGATGAATCAGTATGAATCACCGGCAAATAATGGAAGTGTCTGATATGGAAAAATCCTACCAATGGCTCGAAAAATAGCACATAGGCATTAATCAAGGCAGCACAAGAACAAGCTCTAAATACAAAATCAACAGAGGCTGGGATTTACCACATCAGGCAGGACGCCAGATGCAAACTGTGCAAAGATACCCTGAAACAGTCCAGCATATAACAGCAGGAGTAAGATGCTAAGCAGGCAGAGCACAGCCTTCCAACAGCAACATCCCAACAGTCCTTTATTCTCCACACTAGTCCATGAGTTTCTCTTATTATTGGTTCAAGTAGCCTACTTGTCATCAGATCCCCCTGTGGGATCTGTGCCCTGTGCCCTGGTCCCCCAGTGGAACTTGTGGACCCAAAAGGTGACTGACTTACTTCCCTGCACTCAATGGCACCAATACCATAATAAAAGACTAACCAAGGGTGTCTCTCCAGAAGGGCGAGACAATTTGATGTATTTAACAAGCAGGAAGGGCCGCATCAGCTCCCGCTGTGGGGCCAGTAGAGGTAATCAGCACAGAAGGGTTTTGATGGTGAGTAATCAACAACCATCACAGACAAAGGGAGCTGGTCTAGACATGAAAGCTTGCTTTCATTGAATCATATTTCCATTCTGACTGTGCTTTCATTGGTTATACACCACTGATGTCACATCCTTCACAGGCGGAGCTTTGATGACAAGCAGTATTTTCAAATGTATATATAGTATGTTCTTTTACTTGCGTTTAGTCCAGCTTTCCATGCGTTTAGTCCAGCTCTACTGAATCCATTTTACTTTATTGTATTGTGCTATTGCTTCTTTGAATAAAGATCTACCATTTTCCATAAAGTTCGGGGAGAAGCCCTTTTTTGATTACAACTACAGTGTTCATTGCTCATTGTTAATGAGATAGGCAGTAAGCATTAAATACATTATGTGTAAAATTACATTTAGAAAGTTTATTATAAAAATAGAACCAAATCTTTAAGAAATTATTTTATATTTTGCACACAAATGATTGCAGTGGTGACCACAGTATGATCTCATTCGCCTCCTAACTGGTCACAGTTTAACTCCTGGTGTCTAGGATCTTTCACATACCTGATGATGCAAATGTTAACGATATCAGCTACTGTCAGCCATGCAGAAAAAGATCTTAAGATATGTTTGATATGTTTGATCATACACTAGGTTTGGCCATGAATATAAGAAATGCCATGGTTCTTTATCAGCCCTTACTGGGCTTCTCTAGTTCCCTACCAGAAATATCAGCTGATGGTGTAAACCATGAAGGTGTGGACCAGTTCCCCTACCCTGGACGTCACCTCTCCTCAAGGGAAGACAGCCATCAAGTTCACCATCACATCTGAAGATATTGCAAAGCTCCATAAAATAATCTTTGGAAACTGTGATCTGCTTGAAAAGACCAACCTACAGGTCTCCACAGCAATGAACATTCCCACAGTACATGGTACAGGGACCTGGACTACTTACAGTAGGCATGTAAAGAATCCCTGATGCACTTACCAAAACATTTCCTCTACTCAGAATTAAATTCTGGCCAGTGAACACCTAGAAATCAGAAAAAAGCATCTCAAAGACATCAAGATCATCTAAAAAGGCTCCACATAAACACTGGCTTAAATAGAGTAAAGCCGCAGCAAAGCAGAGTATCCACCAAAAAGCCTCTTCTACCTTCCACTGGTGTGCAGCTTCCTGCACCCACACCAGTGCCCACCCTGCAGAAAGGTTCCAGATGGTTTGGTTACATGTCTGTTGATAGATAGAAATTTCCATGTCTGATAGAGAATTTTAGTGCTTAAAAAGGAAGCAAATGCATAACATTTGTTCAGTTAATTCTAATTCAGGGGCCATTTGTGTTTGGCAATTTGTTTGTGTGCAGTCCACCACATCTTAAAAAAAATCTCTCTTCCCCCCCAAAAAAACATGTTGAAATTGTTAATAAAGTTCTGCTTGCTTGGTCTGCAGCGTTTGTGTAGCCAAGTGTTCAATCCAAGTAGCCTTGAGGATATGTTCATATATTATACTGAGCTTAGTAATTGTGTTGAAGAGGATATTAAAGTCTCTTTTTAATTCAGACCTTCTGTTTTCTAGCATCATTCTTGCTGACATGCACAATAAGCCGCTTCACAGTTACGCAGTCAGCCAGTATTGTTGGCAGTTTTTCATTTAAATGGGAGACTGGGATGTTTCAGTTCACACTGAGCTATGTCATCCCTGATGATGAGGGTGTGTGTCGAGTGCACGGGCTCAGAGCCAACTGGCACTTACTGTTTTTTCAGAGTTAATTTCACTGCCTTATTAACGAACCACACTGAGGCTTTGTAGTTGTCTGCAGATGAAGTGGCCTGGTTTTGTACTAGAGCCCCTCAGCAGCAGCACTAGCTTTAGCATTAGCAATATATGAACAGGTGATGCAGCATTTGAACGAGGGCTGGAAGACAAGACAACAGAGTTGTATGTATATTTGGGTTTGGCTCCAGCCTGCATGCTCTGCTCATTTCTATCATTTGTACTCAACGGTTCCATGTGTGTTCCACCCGCCCGGTTCCATGTGCGTCTCACCCGGCCCGGATCCATGTATGTTCACTTCTCTGTGGTTCTGCTGCCAGCACTCCCACACTGATTCTTTCACTCTGTTCATCACTGCCAGCTTGTAAACTCATAACAAGCTCCAAAAACTAATTTCAAGCACTGTCATTTTCTGTAAAAGACTAATAATTTTGACAGCACGTGTTCAGGAGGAGCCATTTTGTGATCACTTTTGGTCTCCCACAGGAACAGGAACCTATTTACCTAACAACTTTGAAATGTGAAAATCACAAAGAAAAGAATCACACTTGTTTTCGTAGTTTCTCTGACACTACAGCTATAATAATAAGAGAGAAACAGAGCTACAAAGAGAAGGCAATAAAGAACAGAATAAATAATAAAACAAGTATGCAATAAAAGTCTGTTCTGTTTCCTAGTCTGGGTTTGATGAGTGTAGGTGTGTCCAAAACCCTTCTGGTGTATGAGGGAAACAGGTGGTGAAGTAGGTGGCTAAGGTGGAGGTGGGAGGAGCCACAGTCGCTGAGACTGATGAAGGCTCATCAGCATGACGACACTGGGAATAGATGTTCTTTGGCAGAAAGAGTATTTTTTATTAGGTATGCTCATATATCAAAGTGTAAAGTAGGGGTATGTAATGTGAATGGATGGCAGGTCAAGCTACGACAACCCTGCTGACAGGATAGAACCAGATGGAAAGATCGGCATGAGGACTCCCTGGAACATAAGCACTACACCATCCCAGTTTACCACAACTCGGTTTGCATGAATCCGCAGATCTATAACTTTACCTAAGATGAGAGCTATTTAATAAAATGCCAGACTATACAAATAGGTATTTCAGCCTGGCCTTAAATATTAAGAATGTGTCTAGAACATTACAGCAAGGATATTCCATATTGTGCCCCCTGTGGTACATTTCCTTATTATAGCTGCATTTTTTTGATGGGCTGGGATCCACAACTGCATATTTAACTGTTAAACACATTGTGATTGGGAGACCATCAAATTGTATTGCATAATCAGAGAACTCACTCCTGGCTGCTTGTGTGCCTGTTTTTTTGTTTGTTCATTTTTCTAGTCTGTTCATTTTTCTTTAGGCATAGCTGCATATAGCTTTTGAAATGACCACTACGAATTTACCACAAATACAACTAAGCATTATCATTTCTCATTTGATCCTTGTGTTCAGTGTAGCAATGCTTCCTCAGTCACTAATGAAACGTTTATTTGTGAGGTGTAGACTAATCATTTGACAGAAGATCGCAGTGTTGTAAGAGTGCATTTGGCCATTAGAAAGATCTGAGCAGTCTACAACATCTAGTCTAGCAGATTGCCCAGATGCTACAGGCTGGGGATGTGAACGTCCATTGCCAGCATTAGAGCCCTCACAGGATGTGAGCCCCAGCTCTTCTCAGCCCTCACAGCAGGACGAATGGGTGATGTACCTGCAGCATAGTCACAGGTCTGATTACTGCTCATTTCAGGTATGTCTATGTGTCTAACAGGTTTGATGCACTCAGCAAAACACTGGCTGAGCAGAGCCTCTAATGAAAGAGCTGGAAAAAACACCAGCCACAGTGAAATGCATTCTGGGAACTAGAGCACTCAACATTAGGGCAAACCTCAATGTGCTGAATTGCTAAATGCAAATTCTCCAAGATATATTCATCCACACCAATTTGGGGCTGAAGCAGTTGGGGATTATGAAGAATGCTAAAGATGTTTGTGAGTTAGTGGGAGTTTGTGAGATGTCAGATGCTGTAATATGATACACCCCTTGCTTCCAATTAGTTGTCAAAACCTACAGTATGGCAGGCCTGCCCCTTTGAAGCAGAATGTCATGCCCTCTTGGTGGGAGGCTCTCATTCTGGCTAACACAACCACTGGGGGTTATAGTGACAGGGAAGCAGTAGGGGTAGTTATTAAAACTGATTAACCAGAGCCGAGGACAGGCAACAGGCCAAACCAGCCGTCTCTGAGCCACACCGAGATGTCATCTAAATTAAACCATATTGAGACTATGCCTGTTCTTTGTTTTGCAAAATAGATCTAGTAAAATGTGATAAAAGTTTCATGTTTTAGTACTGTATTATGATAGTAGCCACCACTCTAATCTGAAAATAGGAAACAAGATTCTTGTCACCTAATTCACTAACTGTTAATAAAATAATTACTGACCATAACCTGAGCATTTTTTGATTAATTTAACCTGAACCAGATGAGTAGATGAGCCTGAATGAATCATGTGGTCTCTCTGGTTATTCCCCCTCCCCCATCTTAATAGACATATAGGTCATGTTGTCACAAAACATGACACAGACTTAGTGTGTCATAAATGAGAAAAAGTACAGATGCTTGTAGATCTGAATAAGAAAAGGTTGAATGACAACAGAGGAATCTAAAAAGCACTAAGAAAAAAACAGACATGGATCAAAAACCAGAGAGGCAAAACAAAGGTAACCAATATCCAAAAACTGTGAAATAATAGTCCAGGGCCATAATCTCTCTCTCACACACACACAAACAACAAAACAAAACAAGAAAACAAACCAAAAGAGCCAAGGCAGAGGCAAAAGCCAGAAAAAACAGGATCAGCAACAGGAAGGAGGAAAACTTGTTATGTGCAAGGGAGAGTTGACAGTACTTCAAAGTTCTGGAATAGTGTGTGATATAGAGAGAGCAGGTAATAAGGAGCAGATGTTAATAATCAGATGATGATGATTATGATGGACCGTGGTGTTTAATTCTGGGTAGTGTAGTCCATGCTAGCTGGAGGTGTGACGGGCATTTTTCAAAAAACATTCTTGAAGCCTAACTGTTTTGAATTCCTTATTCTTAATGTGACTGACTTCAGCCAAGAAAATGTCATTCATGCAAACATGCTACAATCATTCAGTCATGCTACAATCATTCAGAGATGTTACAATCATTCAGACACGTTACAATCATTCGGTCAGGTTACAATCATTCAGACATATTGCAACCATTCAGTCATGTTACAATCATTAGGTCCTGCTAGTCATTGATTTAGTCATGCTGCAGTTTCTGTATGAATTTTCGGACCTATCATATACATCATCAATCATACTATCAATGGACAAGGACATATAAACAACAGACAAGGCAAAATTAATGTGAAGTCCATGTAGATAATATCACTAGAACAGCCTTCTCTCACCTCAGGAACATTGCTAAGTTAAGAAAGATAATGTCACTACATGATGCAGAAATACTAGTTCATGCTTTTGTTACCTCTAGGTTGGGTTATACCTTGCTGTCTGGATGTTCCAGTAGGAGCATAAACAAGATTCAGTTAGACCAGAATGCAGCAGCTAGAGTCTTTAATAGAACTAGAACAGGGGTGCACACACTTTTTCAGCATGTGAGCTACTTATCTAATGACTAAGTCAAAATGATCTACCCACTATAAAAATGCAAGACATATATTTATTTATTAATACATTGACACTTCTTTATGTGTACAATGTATGCTGGTGTACCTTGAATAACTGCTTGAACCCATATTGCACAATACAACTATGCACATTTTTTGTCATGAGCCTGTCTTACTCTGATGACTTGCACTAGTCCGGACAGTAGTTGCTGATAGCCAGCCTTAAGCAAACTTCCAAATGATCATCAGTCATGGTGGAACGGTACTTGGACTTAATGATCTTCATGTGTGAAAAGGCTGACTCACATAAATAAGTGGAGCCGAATAATGCAGTCAAGGAGGTCGCACATTTCCTCATGTTGGGGTGCTGTCCGGACAACTGGGATTTTAGTTCTTTCAGTTTTCTCTTTCTCAGCTCGCTTTTCGGAGGAAAGTCAGTGTCGTAGTTTTTATGAACAGTTGGGTATAGCGATGCTGGACTGGCAGATGAGGCAAACGTTCGAAAATGACATTGTGAAAAAAAAGTCCTCCTCCCACTCAGTATGGAAATGGGAAGTTTTAGGCTTCTTACTTGGTCCAGCTCCTTTACTCATTTTGAATTACCCTTTTCTCAAATTCAAGACAAATACACTGGAGGCTAACTAGGCTAACTCGTGAGCTTGTTACAGTTGGCGCCATTGTATGCACACACGTGACGACGTGACGAAAGTCAGATTTGTGACTTTGTAACATTTTAAAGTGAGGACAGATGCTAGGCTGACGTCTATTTTTTTAATGCCATGCGATCTACCCACACTACCTGTGCGATCGACCGGTAGACCGGTAGAAGATATGAACATATCAAGCTTATCATAACATCACTGCATTGGCGCCCTGTCAAATTTCATATTGATTATAAAATACTACTACTTACCTATAAAGCAGTAAATGGCCTTGCTCCACAGTACCTGAGCGAGCATCTGGTATCTTATTAACCGCCTTGCCAACTTTGATCAAAAGGTACTGGTTCTTTGTGGCTACCTCAGATTATCAAGACTGCAGCTGTTGGCAGATCTTTCTTTTACAAAGCCCCACAGTTATGGAACAACTTTCCACTACTGAACTTTCCACTTCAGTAGGTTTCTACTGAAAACCTATTTGTTTACTCAGTCAAGTTTTTTTGTAGTTGAGAGCACAGAACCGGAGGGGTCATGGTCATGGAGTGTTTTGGTAAACTGGGATGTTTAGATGCTTTCACCTTCCCATTTCACAAGTTCACTGAAATTTGTGTCAGTGACTGGCTAGACACTTGATTTCATGTCTGTGTTACCTGCTGGTTCTCCCTGTTTAGTTATACTGTCACAGTTAGTCCTGCCAGAGTCTCTGCTTGTTCTCTGAACAATTGAACATTTCTGTGTACCCATTAAATTAAAAGAGCCTCTGTTCTGTGATCTTTTCTTCCTCTCTCTTCACCTCAGTGGAGCTACTTGTACTACATTTGAGGCACCAGGAGATACCAGAGATCCAGATTCCTGACTCATGATCTTTGGATCTGCCTGATCCACCCTGATGTCCTTCTTCTGCTTGAGTATCACTCACTCATTCAGACATACACATCATTCACTACTGCTGTGGATGAACCACACAGACAGTTTAAAAACCGCTATGATTATCAAACTAAAGATACAAGCTAGGACCTGTGTCTGAGTGAGGGTATGTCTGTGTGTTATTGGTTTCGTGAAAGTTCGTTGGAGTTCGTGCATGCTTGTCGGTTTTATCCGTGAATGTTCGTCAGTGTTACTCGTATCACCTGTGTCTCGTTAGGGCGAGTGTATATAAGCGTGTGCATGTCACTGGGTCTTGGTTGGTCTATGGTTCGTTGTCATTAATGGTCGTCGTCTATGGTAAGCATTTGTATATTGTGACATTGAATAAAACCGAAAATAAACGGTTTACTGAATTAATGCGCGTCGGAGTCCGGTTTCAGAAAGCTTTGCTTCAGCTCTCCAGGACTCAATGTGACAGGTGCCTTGTGTCGGCCAGAGGAGGAGTGTTTGTTCTTCTCAAGGTGGCTTCCTCTTGCTCTCAGGGAGTTTTTCCTTGCAGCTGTCATCCTTGATCAGTGGAGGGATGATCTTAGACATCTGTAAAAAATCAATAATAAATAAATATACACCATACACATACACCATACACATATATGCATACATCATACACATATACACCATACACATATATACCATACACACATACACCCACACATATATACTCACACAAACTGTTCTGTTTATGTTTTACATGCTTGAGTAACCTTTAAAACTCGTTTCATATGGTTTTATATGTGATGAGTGGAACCTTGTTTTTGACGCACACAGAAGTAAAAAGATGTTGCGTAGCCGGAAAACTGAATTCAGTAAGAAATATGTTCTGCTTTTACATGCACTTGTATTGCTGCTGTCTGGTTCATTCTGTCGTTTTAAGCCTTCAGAAAGCAAAGACTTTTCAGCCAATTTGAGTCATTAAAGGAACGAGCACGTTCATCATCCTGGCTCTTAAAAGGAGTTTGGCTGGCTGTTTTAATCTGCGTTGACGTTTTGATAGCATAACTCGTAGAGAGAGCAGTACACAAACAGTTATCCTACCCCAGACCCACACATACAGAACCAGATGAACAAGTTTTCCATGGATCTCCTCCTCTCACCTGTTCTGTTGATTAGCTCCCCATCTTATAGCTCTTCATCTTCTTTCCTTTGTGGGTTATTGGTTTCTCCCCCTTAAGAGTCTCACGGTTGATCAGTTGGTTCCTGGTTTTCTAGCATATTCTTTGCTATTGCATTGTTCTTGGTTATTCTTTCTGTCTATCCTGTATGTACCTGATTGTTTACTTAGCTTTGTTCTTAGGTTATCCTGAATTGTTAGATTATTGTCTTGTCTGTTAGGTTTGTGTATCCCTTCTCTCAGTCCTAGTAAGGTTCCCCCTTTGGTAGTTTGTCCTCCCTTTGATTCCCTTAATATATGGTTTTGTTGTGATTGTAGAATTTCAATGTATGTTAGATTTGTGTTAGTCTCAGTGTGTAGGATTTTTTTGTGTTAAGTCTGTTTCTTCAGTTATTCCTTGAGTGTGATGTCTGCTAAGTCTTCTCTTTAGGTGGTATTGTTAGTTTTTGGTTCCACTCTGTATTAGTTACTGTTTTGTATCCATGTTTCTGTAGAGACCCTGGTTATTCCTGTCCATGTGTTGTTTCTAGTTAAACCTCGTCAGTTGAGTGTTTCCTGTATGTTTGGTTTGATTCTCTGTGTTGTTACTGTTTGGTATGTTGTCCTTTTATAAACCTGTTATCCTTGCTTCCTGTCTCCGTTTCCGTTTAGTTGTTTCTGTTGTACTCACACTTGCGTTTCATCCCCTCCACCCCAAAATAAATACATTGGTGAACCAAATAGGTGACTAATTATAATTTGCAATCTTTCTTTTTTATTGTGTAGCACTTAAGAAACTTACAACCCCCCCTCCTATATATCTTTGACGATTATTGGTTTTAAACATTTCAATTTCATGTATTTGTTAAACTGGCAATTGTCTGCCTATCTTTCCTTTGTGTTGAACTAGACCTTTCCTGGATGTTGCTTTGTACCAACACAAAATACTGTATGTTGGCCAGAGAAAACATAAACGTTCATTCTGTTTGCAATAATAGAAGTCAAAGTAAATTTTGGAAAGCCTTTTTTTTATTTTTCATACTGCTCCAACTTTTTCAGATTTGGGATTGTAACTTGTGTTTGACTTTTTAGGATAGTGATGAAGAGCAGACAGTCAGCAGTATTAATACTGGGATCCTCAGTATGGAGCGTGATGAAGGAGGGCACCTACCAAACTCACTGTGCTTGAATCCACAGGGATTATACCCTGTGGGGATTATCCTGGATGGTAAAGTTGCCATGGACAGTCTTAATGACCTTCCACAAGCTGTGTTCCTATTCTTTGGGCTCACTTATGCATTACACCTTGACTGCCATGTCCACCTTTTATCAAAAGACAGAGAGCAAAATAGAGCGATAGCAGTAGATGTGCCAGAATTCAGCATCTTTGTGGCAAACTTAGCAGTGTGCAGTGATAAAGTAATAACGGTAGGAGGTTTTAATATACACTTTGAGCAGGATGATGATCCACTGAAAAAAGCCTTCAATTCAATATTGAACTCTTTCAGCATTGTACAGTAACAGGGCCTACTCATCATAGCAGTCATACTCTAGATTTAATTTTAACACTAGGTACTGACGTAGATAAATACGCTCCCTCAAACCGTGGCAATCTCCGATCATTATTTGATTTTGTTTGACACAAAATCACAATTTAGTCATAATACCAGATTGTCCCCTCGTTATTGCATAAAGCGCTTGATAATGCCATCTACTGTAACACAATTCATTGAAATCCTGCCAGAATTAACTAACTTAGTTCACACCCCATCAGATCCAGAGTTAGACAGGCTAACCAATGGTTTGGAAAATACTTGATCAACTCTAAACATAGTAGTGCTTAAAATCTGGTCAAACTTAAAAAGACCAGATTAAAAAAGCCTGCTCCGTGGTACAGTGGTCAAACTCATAATTAAAACAAGTAATGTAAATTAGAGTGGAAATGGTGATTGACTAAGTTGGAAGCATTTCACTGCGCCTGGAAAGAAAGCACTAATGAGTACAAAAGAGCACTCACTAAAGCACAATCAGCATACTTTTCCTCACTAATTGAGAATAACAATTATAAAGATTTTAGTGTTATTTCTAAGATTACAAAAAGTCTAATATTGCTAATGTATTGCTCTATTATCTGGCTGTACCATTAAGTGCGTAAACATGCTCCAGTTAGACATACAAAATGCATCAGCCAGAGGTCTTAGTAGAACCTGAAGGTTTAATTATTTCACTTCTATCTTAGCAACTCTGCATTTGCTCCCAGTTACAGTTCTTATTGGTTATAAAATACTCCGGTTAACTACAAAGCACAGAATGGTCTTGTCCCACAGTACCTCAGTGAACTCCAGGAGCAGGCTCTTTATTAGTACCTTGAATAAGGAAATCTACTGCAGGGGGTGGAGCCTTTTCCTATAAATTTATATAGAGGGTCAGAAAGTGAGTGCATTTTTTTCTGGGGGGACACTTACCATTGGCTTGAGACCAACGCATAACACACACATGAAAAATCATATGACTTGCATGTCAAAACCAAGCAAGCACACAAAAAACAATACATCGATGTAATACAGTAAGAGAAGTTTGAAGCACAAGTCATTTCTTGTCCTCTTACATTAGGGTTGTACCAGAACAGTGAGGCAAAACTTTCAACCAACTCTCAGTAGTACAAGCATGTATGATCTTTACAGAATTAAATGTAGTGAAAATGGAAATACTCCTGTGAACGAATCCTATTACTGAGTATAACTAAGCTTTCAGTGATCAGAAACATATAAGACTGTTGTAAAGCAAAAGTCAAAGTAATGATGTTTTTGTGAAAGCAAAAACATATAATCTTACTGCTCAGAGTTCAGAAACTAAGAATGGCTGCTGTGGACAGAGGTGATGCCAGGGAGGGGAGAGATATCACTGCAAGTGATAAAAATACTGCAACAGGTTGTACATGGTCATGAAGATGCCACTGAGATAGTAACATGGGCTGACAGCTGTATGCCTGCTTTTGTTATAGCAGATCTCAAATACAGTGGACTGCAATGCACACCACAGTACAAGACTAACATAACAGACAGCCATGGTGAACAGGTACTGGCACAATTCTGTTCATCACTCATGGAGATGAAGGAGGGAGAGTTCAGACACGCCCCATGCTGCTTCAGTGCTAATAGGTTCCATTCTTTTAAATGTCTCAGCTTGTATTTGCTCAGGGTTCATGTAATATTCATTACAAGAAATCACATGAGGGGCCTACATCCGTCTCACCTAAACCAAGAGTATTCCTCAAACAAAGCATCTTTTCAGAGACCAGAATGAGCAATAAGTCCATGTATAAATTCATGCCACTACCAGGAAGACGGTATTAGAGTACTTTCTTGAAAATAAACTAAGCTTACAGCTGAGATTCTGCCAACATGATAAGTTTTGAGATTAAATGTTGATGTTTTTAATGCCAGTAGAAACTGCTAAAAAAATAATGGAGCATTTAACTCACATATCGGATCGTAATAAATGAATTACTGATAGAAATTGTGTACATTGTTCTGAACCAAATAACATATCACCGGTCAATGGAACCAACTGAGGACTTGATTCAAAATCACACCAAAAATCAAAATAAAAAAAATCAATTTGGATCACAAATTGAACTTATACCACCATCACATTAAAGTTCCCACAACACTAGCATCACCTACAAGTTCAAATACTATATTAAAGAAAGCATTTGAATCTCATGTTCAAAGAGGATGTTTATTTCCAACCATGCCCCTATAAAGTGAAATGACAATTAAGACATAACGTTTCAACTGCAATGTATCTTGGTATTAAATTGACACAATACACATTAGTAAAGGAACATTTTCAATGCAACATTCAAAAGATGTATATGGTATCAGAGGCTTGCAAAAATGTTTCTGTAATGTGATATCAAATCAAATTTAATATATAAACAAAGGTTGAATTCTATGGATGTTTCTGGGATATTGCTGAGATAACATTGTAGAATGTGCTTTTATAAGACACTGTTGCATGCTAAAAGAATATTCTCAATGCAGCATTTTGCTCCAAGCTTCTTTGCTAAATTGTCCACTTGTTCATATAAGAAGCTATTTTGCAAAAATAAACATTACTTCACATTAAAATAACTGACTCTATATTTTCATGCATGTTTACAATATTAAACATTTTGTCTATGCATCATCTGCCAGATTTATATTTGCATCCAATAGTCATGTTTAATGAAAGGCTAAACAAACGTCTGTTGTGGTAAGAGTTTGTCTGCTGCGTTTTCACATTTACATAAAACCGAAAATAAAGTTTTTCACTGCATTCGCTTGTGGAGTTCTGTCTCGCCTTTTAGCATTCCACGACGTCCACAACGTGACATCACTAAAGCACGCTCAGCATACTTTTCCTCGCTAATTGAGAAGAACAAAAATAATCCCAGATTTATTTTTAGTGTTATTTCTAAGATTACAAAAAATCGTAATTCTGCAAACTTAACCAGTGAAGTTTTTATGGATTTCTTTAATAGTAAAATAGAGAACATTACATTAAACATAAAACCTTTGATAGCTAATCCCACTGGTCTGTCATCTGGTATGGCAGGTACACTGTAAAAAATGTTTGTTGAATTTACGGTAATAAACTATAAAATAGCAACAGTAAAAGATCATAAAGTAGAAAACAGTATAACACTGTAACAGATGCAATAGTTTTCTGTAAAAAAAATAAACAGTATATAAATTAATTTGTACAGTCATAATATGTAGAAAACACACATTTTTACAGTTAATTTTAATATTTTAAGTCAAATTTATTGGAAAATTCCATAATGTCGTAAACAAGGAATTACCCTAAAAATAAAAAAAATATTCAGTCTAAATTACAGATTTTGCTGATGAGTGCATTTAAATTTACAGTGAAAACCATTCATCATTCAGCAAAATCACACCATTTCTACAGAAAGAAAATGCTAAAAATATGGCCAGTGCTGTAAGGTAAAGCATGTTGAAATATACTACAATGTACTGCCATTTTAGGAATTGTCTTTGTAAATATGGGTCAAATATATATATATACATATAAGGAATACTTAACTAATGCTAACCTTTTTTGTGGCTGTGTAACCATGTAGGCTTTGTCTAAGAAAAATAGCGATTTTAGTTTCTAATTTTCTTATTTTTTTATTATCACGATTACATACAATAAAACTGGACATAAAAAAGGAAAAAAAAATCACGTTCTTACTACATTAATAAATAGTATACACAGTTCAAAAAAATGAAAATTTCCAAAAGCATGAGTTCATAAATATTTTACCCTACAGCCTGTGAAAGTGTAAAAGACTGTTAAAAAATCATTTTAGCATGCACCTGTTGAGTACTTCACAAATTAACCTAAAAATATTATGCTTACTTAAACATTACATCTGAGTTCAAGATAAGGTTCTAAATCATTATTTAAAGGGCGAGTGAGACGACAGAAGAGAGAGACTGTTCAAATGTTAACGGAACCAGAACGTTTGACCGTTTCAATCAAATAGCGCCATTTCTGCTCGCCTAAAGCAATACGCATTTGTGGAGATTAGGCTCCCTGCGACTTGCGTGGCTAGCAGAGTTTCCCGACTCCTGGTGACGAAAAAAATTGAGGTAAACATTACAACATAAATTGTCACAATATGAGAATAAAACCGCTCTTTATGGCTCTTTTGGGATTGTAATAACGTTATCTTAATATTACCTTAAGTTTGTTTTCTAGCTAGCTAGGTCAGGTACGTGTTAGCTTACGCTAGTTATCTAGCTAACATCAATATTATCTTAGCTTGAATTTAATTAACGTTGTTGTATTTTGTGTTGTCCTTCTAAAATATAAAAAAAATTATGTAGTTATTCATGGGTAAGGTAACTTAACGTTACCTTTTTTCTGTTGAAGATTAGCTACACCTCAGGTTGGTAAAGGAAATGTTTAGCTGTAGTTTCTGTAGCAAGTCGATTAAGACATTGAGGGGTTATGTGCTTCACTGCAAACTTCATCAAAATGAACCACGTTGTTTATTTAAGTGCTTTGGAGCTGGTTGCAAGCAGACATTTTGTAGATATGAGGCGTTTAAGGCTCATTTTTTCCCGGAGGCATAATATGTCTCCAGCTAATGTTACTGTCAGGGCGGATATTACTGCTTTTAAATGTGCAGTTGCATTGTGTGAACGCCAGTGCAAAGACATCAAAGATCTAATAATGCACCTGAAGGAGCATATTATGGAAGGACGTGTCGTGACTTGTCCAGTGAGAGGATGCACTAATACTTTCAAGGTCAAATCTTCATTTACTGCCCACATGTCATGGAAACACAGAGATTTTGCAGGTCACAGTGTCAGTGACTTGTACAGAGAATCTGTTTCTCAGTCATCATCTGTTCCTGCTGAATCAGA
>JAOYMR010026714.1:0-18332 GCA_025802075.1 Tenebrosternarchus preto | reverse complement strand
CGAGCAATTGGGGCAATGTTGCAAACACACACACATACACACACACACACATACACACATACACACATTCACACACACACACACACACACACACACACCCTTTTGCTCACAGTCAGAGCAAAAGATAAAAAAAATAAAATAGCCTCATAGCTGGATCACCAAAGTATCCTTCTGTTCCTTCACACTAGAATAAGCACTTACACAAACAAAAACTACACAAATAGACAGAAAATGATGAAAAAACACCTTGGGTTTGACCTGAAGACATTTTTAAATGTCTGATCTGTTTGTGTTTTCTCCATCTATTTTCCTTCCTCTCTCTCTCTCTCTTTACGATCCAAAGTTCTCATGGACCAAGCCAGCTTTAGTTAACATGCTCTCACACACACAGCGTCACATTTGTGCTCTTTTATTGAGCAGAAGTGAGACACACACACACAGACACACACACACACACACACACACACACACAAGCACACACATGCCCTCTTATATTTCTCCTATGAAATAATGATGACAATCCACTTAAACTGGAAGCATAGCAAACATCCTTAAGAAGCACAGTGGATCCAATCCCAGTTGTGAGGCATCTAAAAGATGGAAACAATGTTTCATTATGCTTTTTTCCTATGCTAACCGCCCCCCCCCTCCCTCCCCACCATACACACACAAACACACACACCATGTTCAAACAGTTAACTTAATTTGTTAAGTGTATTAAGTCTGTGCGCATATGTGTTGGAGTTCAACAATCCTTTGGGATCTTACAGCCGACAACGGTAAAAAAGAACTGGGTAATTGCCCGTCTACATGCCTGTAGAGTGCTGAGTATGTGAACTTTTGTTCCCTTGAAAATACACCATACAGCCACTATTGACCACTATTAATGAGTTCAGCTGTTTGAGCCACACCCATTGCTAAGAGCTGTGTAAAAACCAAGAACATAGGAATGATTCTTACTGAAGGACTCTGAAGTGAACTACTGAACTACTGAAGTGGCTTTAAATGCGGCGGTGTCACGGGACGCCATCTCTGCCACATGCCGTTGCATCGCTGCCCGAGCGTTGTTCTTGTGAAACGGGGTTGCCAAACGCACGGAAAACGCCTCACGCTCGCAACTGCCTCTGGGAGGGACGGCAGCGCAGGAGCTGTGCTTCGGGAACTTCATGAGCCGTGGTCGCTAGGCCAAGCTCCGGCTGGGAGGGGGAGAAGGGATTGGGGGACCCCGCCGGTCCGCACGGCGCCAACCGTGACGTCCGATGGAGGGATGACGGACAGGTGCTGGTTTTCAACGTTAGGGCTGGGCTCCACTCCAAAATCATGCAACTCCATATTAAATGCATTAATGGTTTTACAGGGTCGCTCGTACAGGTGTGATGGGCAGGTGTCCGCATGCTGTTGACCATTTTGTTTACAGCTGTGCATATAATTTATATGCGTTTTTGAACTTCGTATAGCGTTTGGGGATGTTGAACGTTTCCTTTTTGCAGTCTGAGTGTTTTGAGGGACAAAGACATTACCCATGACCCCCTGTAAAGTTCACTGTGAAGTGATTGGCTGAGAATAGTGTCAACCATGTGCTCAGAATGTGACAGATGCAGACTCATCTACACACACACACACACACACTACACATATACCTCTCTCTCTCTCCCACACACACACAGACTACACATATACCTCAGAGACATAAATTCAAAACCACACTTATCTTCACATATAGGAAAAGTTTGCATATGCAAATTAATGTCAGTAAAAATAAAAAATGTATTGTATTTGCATTTGCACAGACTGTGTAGGTCTTGATAAACATTTAAACCTATTGATTCTTATTAGCTGAAACTCCACCTTAAGAGAGTCCGCCTTACGAAAGCTGTCAAGGTCTTTTAAAGATAATAGGTGCTTTGTACTGCAAAGTTTATGATGGTTGTATTTAGAATTGGACAAGCTCCCAAGTTCAAACATGCAGGTATTCAACAATGTGCCTAAAAGTAAAAGATTTACCAGTCCCCTAAAACTAGAAAAAAACTGACTTCAGTGAGCTGAAGAGCCCTCCCAAAAAAGGAAATAAAATCTAATTAAAAGCGACACGATTAGACCAGTGTTTGTAAAGCTTCTTGCTCTTTTAGTGGAGACCTGCTTTCATGTCACTTATACACAGGTGATCGACTTCTTCTCATATGCCCTCATAAAACACCAAAGCAAATAATGCTCTTACCTCCCTCCCCTCTGAGAAGTCATAAGACTATCATGCTGTAATTCATCCTGTAATCCTCTCAACTCAGAGAAACGACTCACTTCGCAATGTTTAAGCATCACTACAAGGTTTCACTTAAAAATGAATTCTATAAAATATGAATACCCTTTTACTAAACAGCCCAAAATTTCTTGATGGCTGTGTTGGTGTATGTTGTAATGCATTGGTTGGTCAAAAGCAAACTGGGATTATTTCATGCCAAAAAATTTGGAACTGACACACACATTTGGACACACACGCACATGCATATGCACACGCGCACACACACACACACACACACACACACACACACACACACACAGTGGGGTCTTATTTCCGTTACATCAGTGCCAAACAAACACGCCGGGCATTGTGGGAGATTAGGGGGGGGATTATGGCAAAGAATGGAGCAGGAGAAATCTCTCTGACTTTCATTGCAATCCCCCAGCCGAGCACAGGATGAGGACACCCAAGACCTGCTCTAATCCCTCTGGGATTAGGCTCAGGCAACAAAAGGCTGCATGAAAAGATTGGGGGGCCTGTTAAATGGACTCTTAACACAAAAGAGGGGAAAGAGAGTCTGGGCATCGCAGAATACAGCAGTAAGAGTCCAGAGTCCAAGAGCAATTATTCAGGTCACCTGCCTATTTGTTCACTTTTAGGTAATTCATGTGAAAGTATCCAGAGGTTGAATGCTGTTGTGAACGTGTACATATCTAACTCACAAGAAACTACAAACTAAATCTTGTTCTCAGTGATCGAAATGTACTGACCAGCTAAGCGGTTTTAACCAATATCAAATACCACAGGAGGCTCAAAACTCTCTATATGTACCAATTTGCCATGTCTGCAGCTCCCCCCCCCCACTCTGGAGGGGCCCAGCGTGGGCGAGGTCACTCACCCGGGCGTCTCCATTGCTCGGCCGGGGTCCGTGGCTGAAGGCCTGTGCCGGGTCCTTGTGGTAGACTTTGAGGCAGGACTGGTCGGTGACGCTCCTGTGGAAGGAGAAATTGGCGTTGGTCACGTCAGCGGCCCAGGCGTCGCCGTCCGAGAACGGGCGGGAACGACGCGCGGGCAGCCGGCGCCTCAGCTCGGCCACGGCGGGATGTACGAGGCTGCCAGGCAGGTCCACGCGGGTCAGGGGGGAGTGGCAGCGAGAAAGCGGCCCGTCGCAGAGAGGCGACTCCCTGCCGGCCCCCCAGGACATAGGAGACTCCCCGTCGGTCCTCCAGGAGATTGGAGACTCCCTGCCGGTCCTCCAGGACAAAGGAGAGACACCGGGGCTGTCTTCTGGGGCTGAGTGCATGGGCTGGGCCGGGTGTCCGTTTTAACCTGCAACTTCTGTCCTCTTCCTGCACCCTCAACTGTAACCGTCGACAACCCGTCTAACAGAATGCTCTCGAGCTGTCAGAGATACAGTTCAACTGTGTTTTTTTTTAAATTTGTGTGATAGATGACGTGTGTGTTTATCAGTATGCGCGATATGACGGCTGTCTCTGGTCATGTGACCATAATGCAGTATCACAGCACGGCAGTGAAAGGGAGAGCGTCTCAAAGTTCAGCTTACATCTCCGTGGCAACCAAAGGGGCGAGGCTACTCTCTCGACAGAGAGTAAATTAAAGATTAAAGAGACGGCGTGTGTCTGTGTGTGTGTGTGTGTCTGTGTGAGTGTTTGTGTGTGTGCACATGGGTGTGTGTGTGCACATCTACCGCGCTAATTAAAAGATTGGAATGTAGCGCGCAAACCTCTCAAGAAAAGCGGCCAATGAGGTACGAGAGCGATGTGGAGGGGAGCAAGAGGAGGGGCATATCCTTGTCTGTGTGGAGAAAGAGTGTGGAGGCACTGGCCTGTAGTGTGGGAGACGTGGAGCATCGTGTGGGAACGAGATAAAGGTACAGTGTGTGCTAGAGGACAGGAGGCCGACTAACCGAAACTGTTCAAACAGGCACCACAACCCGAAACAAGACTTTGCTGTTCGGCTTTGTCCTCAGGTTTATTCCCTGTGTGTGCGCATGTGTGTGGGTGTGTGTGGGTGTGAGCGGCCACATGTGTTTACATATTATCAAACATGTACGACCATAAAAACACACGTCCCAATGGAGAAAATGAAGAAATGGAAATGACACAATGCCATCAACCATGACTGGGCTGTTTCAAATCTAATTTGACAGAGGAATTAGTAAAAACTCAATGAAACTAGGAAGCGAAAGTATTTTAAAATTTTAATATTCAACATTTTGTTTGATTATTCTCTGAATAATCCACACATGGACATCATTTCTATCGCCTAACTCTTTGCTAAAACTGAATTCTGAAATACCAACAATATTTGCAATAGGTGGTGGTACTGAGAAACACTAGGTATTTGTGACTGTCATTTATGACAGTTTCATTTGTGAAACCCAATTCAGCTGACATACGTCCAAGTGAAACATAAGGCAGAAAAAAAAAGCCCTTGTGTTTGGTTTCACACTAACATGTCCTGAGAACGCTGACTGAACCTGTTCAAAAACAGGAAGAGGAAGTGCACTTTGACAGACAGGAGGCAATTAAGAAGCTGGAAAGAGCAGGAAGCATTCCAAGAAAGGAGGGACTTACACACACACACACAGTAAACACAGCGTACCTGACATCACTGAGCTCGTAGTACATGTTCCTCATGTCGTCTTTGACGTAGATGGCCGTGCTTGGTGACTCGAGCATCTTCATGCTGAGTTGCAGGGGGAAGGCACTGACGAACAGAGCTCGTACCGTGTCTACACTCGTGACCTCATTAGGCATGCGCATCTGCTTCGTGTCGTCACCATACTGCAGGTATAACACACCTGAGAGAGAGAGAGAGAGAGAGAGAGAGAGAGAGAGAGAGAGAGAGAGAGAGATGGAGGGGGGATTAAATATGATTCTAATTCAGGATATCACTGTCTGCCCTGAGGGAGAGACTGGGGAGGGAAGGAGACCAAGAGGACTGCTATGTGTAGAGCTACTGACCAGCTTCCAGTGTACTGACCAGTGCTGTGTGTGAAGCTACATACTACATTTTTGACTCCTCTGCAGTTAAATGAATTTTTTTTTTTTTTACTTTTGAAACTACTTATGTAACAAACACTTCCTTCAATGAGTTCATTAAATCTGAGAGAGAAACCACAAATAATCATGTTTTAATTTTGATAATCACTGTCAAATTAAGTGCAGCGGTTTAGACAGACAAAAACATCTCACACTAGCAAATTCACCCACAAACTTGAGAAAACATTACTTTAATTCTTCAGGTTATACAAGTACATGGCAGTTTCTCTTCTGCATTTGTTCAGCAAATGTTAGTGCAAGAACATTAAAATCATGTTTATCTCTGAATGTTAAGATTTTTCACTTCACGCAGAATAAACAGAATCGGGGGCCCTGTGTTCTCCTCCTTACTTACAACCATGCATGTGCTGTTTCATATTACAGGAAGGCTGTTTAAGTGGTGCATCCCAGAATAGAGACTTTATCGATGAGAACAACATTTGGGCTCAAGCAGCAGGGTGTTGCCATGGAGCCACTACGCTTTCATGTGTGTGTGTGTGTGTGTGTGTTTGGGGGGGGGGGGGGGTGTGCTAGAGAGAGATTTCAACACTAGTTACAGGGTGGGGCCACTAAGATATAACACATACTCTCTCTGCCTGTCAGTCATCATGCCTGCACACACACGAACACATGCACACACACACACACACGCAAGCACACACACAGTTACACACACACACACACACACACCCGCACACTGTAAAGACCCATTCAAAGGTTCTCTTTACTGAATCATAATGGATGAACCGAGTTTCTGTCAACTTCTGTGATCGTTTTTCTGCTGTGGACTACCAATAAAGTCAACTGTGTCAAATAACAAACAGCTTTAAACCTGCTCCGTCGCCACAGAGAAATTTCAGATACTCTGTTACTGTTATTAGTCTTGTAAAAGGCTCAGAGATGTGAGCACTGCATTCTGTGTGACAGTTCAAAGGGACACAACTGCACGCAAGCGTCTGGGGTTATGCCGAGAGCGTCTGGGGTTATGCCGAGAGCGTCTGGGGTTATGCCGAGAGCGTCTGGGGTTATGCTGGTAGCTCTGTTCCCACAGAGGGCTGAAACAGTGCTTCAGACTGGTCCCAGCGCAAAGTCAATTTCAGTTCAGTCAAACTGAGCAATACTTTACAACTGATCCACTGATCAACTGATGAGCTAAATTACTGTTCTAAAATAATAATGGCAAAAGATAAGCGATGATCAAGTCTGAGCAAGTGTGGTTCAGGCAGTTGTAAACAAGCAGATGAGGGTAAACAAACATGTCCAAGCTAAACACACACAGCAGGAGTTCATCTGAAGAGACTGCAATGAAATGTTTGCTAACAGAACAGTGAGAAATAGACTTACCTTGTAGCAGAGAGCAACTTCCTTGTGTTTCCACTCTGTGATTGAACGACCGCTTCCCTCAATATGCTCCCTTACAAGTTCAATTCAAGAGTAATCTATCCTCCCTCTCACTCTCTCCACCTCTCTCTCTCTCTCTCTCTCTCTCTCTCTCTCTCTCTCTCTCTCTCCACCTCTCCACCTCTCCACCTCTCTTCCTCTGCCTCTTCCCTTGCGCAACTGTCTTTCAGGGTCCTGCTCATTTAAACCGACCAACCAGAGTTTTTGTTTGTTCGTGTGTGTGTGTGTATATAGCAAGACAAAAAAAAAAAGATCAATTTGAAGAAATGGGGAAGCTTAAAGAGGTCAGAATATTTGTGGAGACTAGCAGAAGTTTTTTTCTGTGTGTGTAAACCCCTAAACTAGTCTCTCTCCCATATTATGTGGCTGTGTGTGTGTTTTTAAGTACAGGCTAGGACCACAAGATTTGGAGTCAGCAGGGCTCTGACTGGAAGGAAAATGACAGAATTGCATTCACTCCTCCATCTTCAAATTCACTTAAAAGGCTCGGAAGAAATCTCTCTCTCTCTCTCTCCCTCCGTTCACACACACGCACGCACGCACACACACAAATCATTTTGAGGGAGACAGAGAAAAAAATAAAAACTCCCACATAAATAACATATGTGGAGTCTGGATTGTAGAAAACATTCATTAAAACCACTGTAATTCAAACACTGTATTTTCATTTCTCCATGAATGAGCTTCTCCAAACATTGATACAAATAATGCTAAATTCTAGGAGGCACAAAACAGGCACGTACATTCTGACAGCGATCCACTGTTTTTAATGTAGGTGTTAGTACCACATCTGGCACCTTGAATGACTGTGTGTGTGTGTGTGTATATATATATATGCACATGCAGATATTTAGACAGAAACTGCTTTTAATCTCACCCACTATTATAATTAAAAAGCCCCAAGCAGTCCAACTAGGGAGGAGATGCAAATACTCATTAGAGCAGGGAAAGGATGAAACTCAACACCAGGGTGTGTGCTGGCAGTGTGTACATACATATATATGTATGTGTGTGTGTGTGTGTGTGTGCTGATGGAGGTTGAAAGGTGGGGGGTGGGATATGTGTGTGTGTGTGTATTAATGTTCACCGGGGGGGATTGCGCGTACCTAGCGAGCGGTCCTTCGTCTGGTTGGTGGAGCGCACCACGGGCAGGCTGGCTCGAGAGCGCGAGCCGCGGGTAAAGGCGGGAGGCCCGTCGCACTCGGACATGACCTCCAGGGCGTCCAGAGATGCCAGGGAGCCCTGCTCCAGCTGATCCCCGAGAGCAGGCACTGGGCTCGGGCACGACGCACCCTGCTTCGGGCTCCGGCTCTGCACAGAAAACGCACAGGGGGAGCCTTTTTAGACATGGAACAGGGCCAACACATAACAGGTTCATGCTCGTGTTAGTCACAAACTTTAAGCGCCGGTTTACTCCCAACACCATTCTAGCAAAGTAAAGCAGACCACTGTAAGAACATAAATGTAAACGCGCATCAGGGAATTAGCACCAGCACACTGAATACTGTTCACACTAGCAAGCAACACACATCGGTCAAAATCTCTGAAACAGCATCCATCCATCCATCCATCCATCCATCAGCTTGACTAGACCGTACAATATGAGAAGATACCCACAATCTGTCAGTTTACACACACTCCTGACCTCACAAACAAACCTGTAGCATGCTGGGAACTTTCATTCAGAGTTAAAACAGGGAAAGGTCACAGGTGTTGCCTAACACACACACACATACACACACACAACACTGAGATGCATGTAGATTACTCTCATGGAGATTACCGACTTGGGACTGGTGGAGTGACTCAATTTTTAGGAGATATCTCTGAATGTTAAGCTCACATTGCAGGGAGGACAACATCCCCTGTAAACACTGTGCAGAAAGATGGAAAGAGACAGAGAGAGAGATAAAATAGCAACAGAGAATAAACAAAATCCTTTAGAATGGCAGAGGGCCAGACGATTGGTTGTGTGTGTAGAGGGAGGGACATGCAGGATCACTGAACAGTAACTGAAATATCACTACAGAGAAGAGTGCCACATTTACATCAGCATTTCGACGCTACTGAATTCGTTGTTTTGGAAATGTTAAACTACTGAACTCTTTCAGTGTGGAATGAATTAGCAGTGCGCGTGTCCTCTCATTAAAAAAAAACAAACAAACGTCTGTGCTTCATTTCCTGACGTTTGTAGGAATGCGTATTGAAGGCTGTGTATGTGCAGACGTGACAAACACTCTTTGACAAAGAATTCTGCCACACCCCCTTCTCTGTCAATAACTCCCAGAAATGACAATAAGGTTCATTTAACATGACACTCACATTCAATCACATTCAATGTACTTCAGGTACTTACAAAACCTATTTACACTCCCCCCCCTCCTCCTCCGCACGCATCAAATTAACTTAAGAACACTGTTGACTTGCTCAATCAGTTCTTTACAGGAGACTTGCCTGATAATGTATTAGATTCAACAAACTATCAGATTCTAATTAGGCTTCTGATCCAACGTTAGTTTTTAGACCCGTGTATGAAAAAAGCAACACAGACCATTTTAATTGACAATTGTGGGAAGGTATAATGTATTAAAACCTCAGCCAAGGTGAACTGAGTGAGGGCGAGAGCTTTTGTTGGTGTGGAATGCAGTTTAAACCAAACCGGTTTTAACAGAATAAAACGCATCCGACCACAGCCGACTTTGCCGGGGATCTGCTGAGGTTTAGACGTGGGAAACAACCCGGAAAAATCAAGGGCATGACGTTCAGGTGACAGCCGTCAGCTAAGAGCCGTCAGTCAAGCTATTACCGACGCTGCTTGGTCTCGTTTCGTGGTTCCAAGTAACGTGTAATTCGCTCCGAGAAGTTGCCCGGAGCTCAGGTGGAATTGGTAGGGCCAGCTAACGAACGTGGCTGGGAATCGCCACCATTTTTTCTATAAATAATGGCTACCTCATCGATATGGCTGCCCAAAACGTTTCACATATCTTCGCAAGTGATCACTGGATCTTTTTAACGGCCTTGTACACAACGCGTGCCGTCCAGCTACCGCTGGTTTAGCTCTCGGAGTGCCAAGAGTGACGAGACTTGAAAAAAAACGACCACAAAGAGCGGCTCGAATGCTTGCAGACTGGGTTGCCGTGAGACGTGGCAGGAGAAAAAAAAAACTGCCCAGTCTGTTTGACTCAGAAAAGCATCGATCAGGAGCGGTCAATCTCACATTCACCACAGAGAGCAGGGCACCTGGCTCTCTCCAAAACATTTCAGAGAATGTAGCTTGGAAAACCCCCTTTGAAGAGGTGTAGAGATGTAGGATTTATTCCTCGCGGACAATTTGTGCCAGGGAAATTTTGACCGACTTTACTGGAAATGTGTGTACATATAAACCTTTACAAACCACAGCCTCGATCCTGTAATCATATGCATACAATCATTTTGCTGTAGATTTTGCTTGATTAATACGTGCTCATGTAAGTTTTTAATTCTAAGTTTAGCTATGCACGCTTACACAGTGAACAAGTATTCCAGGTACAATTATATCAACACACACAGGCACATATTAGGAGAGGAAGCTAAAAGACATAGACATTGTAATCTTTCATCTTTCATGAAATCTGTTTCTACTTAACCTGAAATTACAACTGGCAGACTGCATGTGTTTTATGGGAAACAATCTCTCCCTGTCTAACACCAACCGTCCCACAGCACATGCAGACCATTGACATAGCTCTGACATACACTGGAACAGGTTCTGATTTCCTGAAATCAAAATCCAAGTTCGTTGGATGGTAAAACAACACAATAACGATGTATGTAGTGTACGAGTTATGGATTGTGTTACAGCTCAATAAGTGTGCATTTCTTTAGCAGAGGAGTGAAGTTTATCCGTTATGAAGGCACATTACAGAAACTGACTTCAAGGGTGAACTTACATGTTATTGAGGCATCTAAAGACACAAACTGAAGATGAAAATACACCCAACAAAGTCCATGAAGCTGAAAACCTCGCTCTGACTAGCATATACTTGTATTACAGAATAATACAGTGCAATCTGATCTGAGAGTAAAGATCTCACACTGAAAAGAAAGGAAGCTCATTCTGCCATGGCGTGCATGTGTGTGTGTTTGTGTGTGTGTCTGTTTCTTTCTAAGAGAGTGCAGGAGGGGAAACTCCCTGAGCACTGAGGAGGAACACTGACACTTTACCTTCCTTAAAGTCCAGGATGTATAAGATACAGCCACAATGGTGTGAACATGTGGGCAAAGGGGTAGAGCGAGAGAAACAGAGGGAGAAATAGACAGACAGACAGAGAGAGAGAGAGAGAGAGAGAGAGAGGATAGATAAGAAAGACTTTTAAAGAGAAAGATAACACATGAGACAAACTAGTCATGGGGCAGTGTGGGTGCGTGTGTGCTAGTGTGTTTGTGAAGTCCCATACTAATGTGCGTGTATGTGTGTGCATGTGTGTATGGTAGTAGCAGTCAAGAGAACACAAAGGCCGTTCGGGTTCAAATCTTGTTTAGGAATGTGAGAAGTGACCATTTTTATCTCAGTTTACACAGAACCTTTTTTTATACTGGGATTCCCCCTGCTGACAACATAAAGTAATATTACTCTTAAAAAAAAAAAAAAACAAGAAAAAGCAATAAAGTGAGCTACTAGGGTAATAAAAAACAGTTTTTCTTAAAATATGTCTACATGTAATCTGACAGTTTGACATTATGAGATTTTTCATTAATTATATCAAATGTCTTTTCTTTAAGCAGGTTAATTAAAATCACACACACACACACACGAACACACACACAACTCACATACTACTCAGGAATACAATTAGTCTGATCTGACAGGCTCATCCTAGCAGTGAGTCACTTTGGATAAAGTGTCTCGGAGCAGAATGGACAGGGTCTCAGAGCAGAATGGACAGGGTCTCAGAGCAGATGCAAGTGGAAAGAGACCTGACACCAAGTAGAAACCAACATGCTGAGGAAAAAAAAAAAACTGTAGAAACAGAAAGGTCCAACATAACAAAGGACAGCGATGTGTGCGTGTGTGTGACTAATCGCAGAGTGATGCGAGTTTTGAAGAGCAGAGGGTTACAGTACAAAGAGTCCTTTCTTCCTCGTTAAACTCCCTCTTAAACTCTTCGCCATCCGTTCGCTCCCTCGCTTTGCACGCCAGCAGGCTGTCGATTGAGCGCGAGAGAGACGCTTAACGGGTAGTGCTGTGGAATTAAGCCCTGGCTCGGCAACGTAACTCTGCGACCAGTGAGCCGATGGACAGGCCTCCAGCCTGGTTTCCGCATGGTGATTACCATCCGCCCCGGAGCCTCCGTCACCCTCCACCTGGAGGTGCACGGCCTGATCTCCTCTTACATTAATCACACCTGGCCTGACTTGTTTGAGATGTGTTGGAGGAATGTACTAAAAGTCACTTTGACACGTACTGATTGCTAAGGTGTAATACTGCTTGTGTAATACACAAGCAGTATATCGACTACGCGCCACCATCACTACTTGACTTAAAGCCTGTAGCTTCTACCTTGTATTACCCTCTATGTGAATTTAATGACAAAAGTGGGATTTATATTCCTTTTTTTATGTGTATGCTGTGCTTCCCAATCAAGGAAGGAGTGGTGGAATGAAGCATCAAACAAATGGTTGGGGGTTGAAGGGGGGTCCATCCTCCGCTGAAATCCACAGCCGTGCTTCCCACAGCTGGAGACCTTTCACTTTAAGGTTGGACCCAAATGTTGTTAAGCAAAAACCATATGCGCACATCTCTCTCTCTCACACACACACACACACACACACACACACACACACACCTGTGAGTGCAGGCAGATCCATGCTAACTATGCAGATTGGAACCTAGCAGTGTGTGCGTGTGTGTGTGTACGTGTGTTGCTACTGTACACCTGACATTTCTGCCATCTCGCTCTTACTGAACAATTTGGTTCAAATAATCATATGGTCTCAACATTGAGAGGCACTATGTGGACTATTCAACCACAATTCATGCACTAATATAGAAAACATTGGGCTCTAATAACTGATTTTTTTTGGAACCGTAAAATTCATTTTGAAAGTGAAATTGGACATGAAATGCGTTGTATTTTCATATTTCCGTGTTACATTTCATTTTTTGGCATTTAATCATCTATTTATAGAATGTATCCTAGTCAGTACAGTAAATCAGCAAAAACCTGGAATACTGCTAAATATAAATATTTGAAGTTCCATATCAAACAACAGTAAAGTGCAGTAAGTACTACTGGACTCCAAATGTACTCTTAAGCAACAGTTCAGTAATGTTCTTTGGCCCTTGACCTGTGATGTCACTTCTTCCTGTCCCTACATGATGACCCCATTCGGAGGGTCGCTGCAGTGATGCTTTCCTGTCAATTAAACAGCAGGAGCCCTGCACTTTGACCCCTCCAGAGGGTCAAGGGGCACCTAAGTAAGTGGTTAGCCTCAGAGCTCAGCTTTCTGCTGCTCTCTCTTGCCTTGAAAGCACCCAGCTCTCTCACACAGGGGTGTGTCAGGGTAAACACAGACATCAGAACGATTTCCACCTCTCGACCCAAACAGACCTCGTATAACACATTCTAGAATTCCTTATTTTAAAAGAAGTTTATGAAAGGAGCTTACAAATATATGCAAGCACACACTTGATTCTGTAATCTAGCAAAATGCACTTGTACAACTAGAAACACAGTGTCACTGTAACAATACTGATTAGCAAAGCATCTTAAATTCAGGGGCGACTGAATTATTATAGAAAAACAAAAGAGTTCTTTCTGTTTGAAGGACATGCCACCCCAGGTCTGGCCCTCTCACTCAGAGGAGAGAAATGTAGCTTTTGTTTTTGTTCTTACTACTGACCTTGGTATGTGGTGCAGCAGACTATCAAAAACACATTACTTCAAATAGAAGAGGAAAAAAGAGAGTTAGGTGGTAGACAAACACACACACACACACACACACTCACCTCACCACACATACTCCCTCGCCTCACCACACACTCACCTCAGACTCCCTTACCTCCCTCACCACACACACTCTAACCTCACACACTCTGTCACTCAGACAGGGGAGGGCCATGCAGTGTAAGACGTTGCTCTTACACCTTACTGGACAAACAGCAGGGTGTGAGGAGCCGTTACACTCTTCCACTCCATCCAAAGCAGGGCCAGACAAAGGAAAGACGAATGCTTCTAAAATAGAAATAGAAATGTTAGCAGGTAAGGGATCAGTGCCGTCCTTGGTCATAAGATAACGGAAACTAGTCAGATATAGCTACAGTGCTGATTCACTGATAGGGACATGGGTTCAGGTTCAGACTGACTGGAGAACTGGTTGGCTGGCCACATCCTAATGAGTTAATTCATGCCATTCAGACCAGGATCTGACCAGCAGAGTTCTGGTCATCCTTCTCTTTATTAAGTAATGGACCATCTAATTAGGATGACTTCATTATCTTCAAAACTTCTGACTTGTCTCCTATCACTTAAGAGAACTACAAGAGGCAATTAGCCAGGGTTAAAACTTCAGTAAAAAATAAGTATTTTTAAGACTTTAAATCCGCTTTCTTTTATCTTTTTTTTTTTTTTTTTTAACTAATCACTAATTTGCTAATTAAACTGTCATCGATAATGTAAATTAGTCTAGCCGTCAAGCCATTAAATGTGGCATTTAATGAGGTAATAATCCAGTACTTTATTTCTTAAGCCTCTCTCTCTCACTGGTCAATGGCATACAGGCTCTGTTCAGTGCTGGCAGTCCCAAACCCTCACTGCTCAGTACTGTCCGCACTGTTCACATCTCCACTCTCACACACACACACACACACACACACACACACACACACACCTATAGAGCAACTGCGGAAATGAAACCAATCTATTCAGTCATGGTTTAGGATCAGAGAAGGTGAGGGAAGAGAATTATTTAGAGGTGCAGGGAGGGAGAGAGAGAGATGGAGAAGGTATCAGAGGATGTGGGGGCGAGATTTATAGTATGAGGGTGAGTCATTGAGTTCTAACTAAAAGTACACCAAGGCTAATTTCTGCCCCAATATTAGGACAAATTTGGAATGGTATCATCTTGGAAAAGTGTTGCCTAGACGCGTGTGTACAACTAAGTAGATTTTATTCTATATATTTATGACTGTTAAATAAATTTCATTAGGCAGTGGACCCAAAACACTTTGTGTTTTTCAACACAGTTTTGCCAAATTCAGTGCCAAAGTATGATACCATAGTGGGTCTCTCTCTACATTTTTCTCTGCCTGAAAGTGGCCAGTAACAAGCGAGTTCCATTGAATAGGACGCGGCAGAAACTGCATGGAGTCTTGGAGGGCTCCATGCGCGGCAGCCAATCACGCCACGTCGCGACTTGTTTGGCACCCGTGCCGTTTCCAGTGCGACCCCGTGACCCTGGAATAACTCACCCACCGTTCTTCCGCATCAATTCATAAGCTGCAGACAGACAGCGTCAAACAATAGAGACCCACTATTGTTCGACAGAGAACTGGTGTGTGGGCGTTGTCGTCCGCGGATACGTACGCCACATTGGTGGACGTTCAGGCTGGGTTTGGACTCAAGAAACTAGTCCCATCTCAGTAAGCAACAGTGAATGTCTGTGTTAACTACTAGTAAGTGTTACAGTTAAGAGTGTTTTACCACAATAACTGATACTGTGGCACAGGACGTCTGTGGTATGCCACCTGTGTCACCTGCCAAGCTAACAATGCAACCTCAAGAAAGGTTAAGAACATTTCTATAAATAACCTATTATATTATACATAGGATGTACATTAAATCTTATTATATGTCTGAATATCAGTGATGTCTAAATGATCAGATAAAACGTTGGTTTTGATAGATCAACATATTAGATTTCGTAAGTTAGTGCATGCAATTTGCGTGCTAAAGTCATTGCACTTAAAACTGGACAGTCAGAACTAAGTTCTCACCAAACAGGTCCAAACAACTTTGTTCCTTTTATTTTTATAAACACGATCCAACAGACAAAAGCAATTGTTCAGTGCTTTGCAACACGATCTACGAATAATTAGTTATGCGCCAATTTGTTTTTTGTTTTATTTTTGCGTCATTGTTCTTTTGCATTTATGAATTATGAAACCATGTTAAAATACAACGTCACTGTATTACAGAAAAATAAGATGTCAACGTTGGTAGTAAGTTTGGGGCCACTTGAAAAATAATCAAAAATCATTCTTAAACGTTATATTGTAGGAGTAAAATCATGTTAACGTGCTTTTGCAACAATTAAAATGACTGAAACTCAGGAATGTGGCTTTAAATTTACAAAATACTTCCTCCAAACAGAAAGGCTGATCATGTGTTTGCGAGAAGCTCGTAGAATATAATTTAAAATAATGGACCACGCGGCGGAACTGCTGACCCTAAAATAACACGCTTTAAAACTTTGACAGTAGGTTACAACCTCGAGACCACACGCTTCTGCAAGTAAACAACCTGCGAATTTAGCCGTAAAATATAGCCCACTAACACGTAAACACGTTGATGTTGGCGCGCGATGGTTCAACAGCTGTGTAAGTACGACTTAAACAACAACACTGGAATTACCGAGAAATGTCTTATCATAACTGGCAACTAAACCCAATAGATTATTTCGTTATAGCCCAGCCATGTGTTGCTTATGTTGCAGTTTTCACGAAAACGAACCACATATGATTATATAGCCTTACACGACTACCATGTACAGAACATTGTAGATAAATGACAAAGTCATTAATTAAACAATGGAGCAACTACTATACCGACTTCACCTTATTAAAAATCTGTGTAACCAAATGTCTTTTGTTCACGCGAGAGTCCCACTTCTGTCCAGCTCTGCCGTGGTTATACCTTGACGCAGCTCGTGACTCTGTGGTTGTCGACCTCGCATCATTTTACAGGGGTGATTCGGGCTCTCGGGTTACTTTTTGCAACAAAAAGAACACCAAACATCCGCCTCTTCTCCGGTTACCGAAATGCAAAGCAAAGTACTCAGTTCACAAACATCGCCTGCCCTTTCAAGACCGGACACGCACTATTCGCACAGATAGTTAGTTGAGAGATAATGGAGCCGGGGGGGGAACATTTCACGATACCTTTTTTCTCCAAACTGCAGCACAAATCGCTCGTTCAAACGTCCTTCTTCAGTACAAACTTTTATTTCCATGCGTTGTGGACGCGTATGTGGAACAGTGCGCCATTTCTTCTTTTCACTTTGTATTCCGGCAGTAAGCCCGATTCACCTCTTCCAAGTTAGCGATGAAAGTGTGGGTGGGTGTGCGGCAGTGTGATCCAAACGCAGCGGAGTCTCCCGCCCCCTCTCCAGTATTCTACCCCAGCGCACACCTACAGGCATGAAGAGCCTCCCCAGTCGTGACCTCACAAACCAGTGTAGTTAGTCTTACTCCTCCCATCTCTTCCAGTTTACCTGTCCCACTAATATCAGTGATTCTCAGACGAACGTCCCTGAAAACCCTGAAGATCCCCTTTGCTTTTACCCCACTCTAACGCACACCTACCACTTATTGGTAATTGTTGAATTCTTAATAATGAACATATTATTGTTATGCACATTAATGATGGTGTCAAAAAGGAACAAAAAAGCATTACAATCTGAACAGCACACAAATGGAGGTTGATCTCAATGGTGAAAACCAGGATTACATTGTTGTCTAGATGACTTCAGCTTCAGTCCACAGCAATGTACAGTAAAGAAAGTAGATAAGAGGCTGAACTCAATGCTAAACTTTGTTCAACATTTTCAGTACTGCAAACTCTGATTTCATTGGTCAGCACTGCATCAGGTACGGGCCTGCCCAGATTTTCCCAGTATGAACATGAGAGAACATGAGCCAGACACACACACACACACACACACACACACACACACACACAAACACACACACACACACAGATACAATGTCATAAGCATAGATCTTATTGTGAGTTATGAGGCACGGCAGGTTGATTATGTTCTGTTTGAGTCAGCTTGTGTTTCTGTTGCAGCCACTGTGTTTCAGCAGTAATCATAACATCTACAAGTGCAGTCATTCTAAATATTATACTAATGCATTACATCTGTGTAATAATTTACTGTGGGTGTTCTGTCTATGACAGTTCTGGCTGAACATTTCAGCACCAACATTACCCAGTAAACACGTCAAAATGTCTATCTTTGTTTCACAGTCTTTACTTTAATGTATTGTTATAATTCAGCGAACTGGACTACAAATACTGGTTAAAAAAGGCAAATTAATTGAGTGAAAAATAGAAAATGTTGCTAGAAGTTGTTAAATCATAACACATTTCCTTCAGGATAAGCATTTTAATTTAAAATTCAAATCACTTCTTTACTACCCCCCAAACATACACACAAACTCGCACGCACACACACACACCACACTGGCTGTTCTTTCTCCATCATGTCTTTGTGAATCTGCCAATCAGCTCTATTGTTCCACTGCTGAAGTGCTTAAGACCAGGTGAAAAGCCTTTTGTTTCCATCCAGAATAAACACACACACACACACACACACACACACACACACACACACACACACACACACACACACACACACACACACAC